>DWDV01001196.1:0-13858 GCA_018245615.1 Mimoniades ocyalus | reverse complement strand
ACCTATTCCATCGTGGGACTTAAAAGTAACCGGTGAAACGTGGGAGTGTTCTACATTCCTCTGCCTACCTCTTCGGGAATTATAGGCGTGATGTTACATGACATGTATGATTTCGAGTAAGGTTGGAATGAATGAAATCCCTAACGTTGTGCATCCCTAGTGGCAATATTTTGAGGGTACGTTTAGACTTGGTACGATTACAAGGGCTTAAAATTCGTATTCTAAAAAAATGTGCTAACTTACCTTTTATTTTATTTGTTCATTACATTCTTGTTTAAATATTTTAAAAATCCGTTATACAACGAACGAGGCGATACATTCCCATTTTCTTACTATTATATTTCAATTTTTGTCTTCTAAAATACGCCAAATATTTTGATACCTAATATGTACTAATATGCATGCATGATTTATCGGGCGACTCTGGTTTTCATCAAAAATCATCTAAATTGCGTCATGTAGTCAGTGTAGGTACACTTATACCATGTCTATGCAATTATTCATTTACATTAATATGAGTTCGTATTACGCTAAATAATGTTAAAAAAAATAATTCACAAGAATACCCAAAAAGCACAATGGATTCCCATTGTACGAATAGCAATAATTCAAACGATTTCAATAGCCATAACCCGGAAACGGCCGCTAACATGAAGTCTCAATGGCCGGTCTATGATACCCCACAAAGCGCGTTTGTGAGACGGTTGATGAACGCGGCTCAAGTGGATTGAAATTAGTTCAATGTTCTCTTTGATTTAACCATTGTGCTGTTAGAAAATATTGTACGTAAAGGGCTCTAATCATTTTTACTGAATTATTATGAAAGGAAGACGGTCTTGGCAGCCGGTTTAGTAGCAATTCATCTTGAATTTTGAATCGGAGATTGTAGGTTTGATTCCCACACAGGACAAATGTTTGTGTTAAATATTACTGACTACAAATCAAGGTATTGCGATAAAGTATGTTTACGACAACACAGAAAGTATTTGGGGACGTTCGTTCACGAGAAAATGCTTTCTTGACGGTCGTTAAACGTATTGAATGAAATAATACCGTTCTTATAATAATTTTTCACATCTGTATAAACTAGGTTGCATGGAACGTATGCCAAATCGCATTTGGCTTGCTAGACGCATTATGGGCTCATTATAAGAGGAGACTTACGAGTACATCCAATAATAGAGGGATAACTGTGTTTATGACTCGCTTTCTAGACACATAGATTAGGTAACAGTACTACGTTTATAAGTGATTAAATAAATTTATTATATTACTGCAATATCCTAGTTTTGATTTCGCGGTTCATTTTATGGCCCGGAAAACGATCCCTAATAAACATTTCATTTATTGCTGTACAGCAATTAAACGTGCCACACGTTTGGCTTGTTTAGACAGAAATAACATAACAAAATACGTCTATATTTCTCCAAAGGTGTATACGAGACGGAGCTACTCCTGCGTTTTACCTGTAATGTTATGCGTCGAGATACACGTACTAAGTAGGTGTACTGATTTACGTCTCGAAGGAATGTAACATATCTGACTATATCAAAATAAGTTAGGTGTGAGATTATTTCTAGATATCTATATATTTATTCTGGCGTGTGAAGTAACCAATTATTGTTGCCGCAAAACAACATTTTGTCTACTAAAATGTATGTAACAAAAGAAGTATACAAACCTATAAAAAAAATAAAGTTATCAAAGATTTATATTTATAGTACTATTTCTTTCACGAATAATAATAATAAAGAAATGCCATTCAAATTTTTATTTTACGCTAATCTCAATAAGGTTGAAATTAGATCAAGTACGCGACAGTCCTATAAGGCTCCAGTTAATAAAATTTTCGCTCTCCGCTAGTTGTGAAGACATCTGCCATTCGAATGTGTATTCTAATATAAACAATACAAAGCTTAAATTCTGATATCACGAGTTCAATGACTCCACGCAAAAACCATTGCTGATTCATACATTTGCATACGGATACCTGAAATGATAACGTTGTCTCGCACGTTAGTGATGTCACGTTAACCGAATTATCGATAGTTTTCAAATAACGGTTATCACAGCTACACGTATTGGGCTTACCATATGTTGTATTTTCAGTTGCTTTGTTTAACAAGTAGGTCGTGTGCGTGGTGAGTGAAATTGGCAATTAACACCGTACAATGTCAAAGTGTTAGACAGATTGTAATGTCAAAAGATATGCATATTACTTGTGTTCGTAATTTATTGTAGAGTTTCGAGATTTAGGTTGCTGTTAAGTAGAACAAAAACTAAATGTATTGCTGTTACCGTTTTACCTACGTATCCTAGTACAGTTAGAAATATTAACAGTTATCTTTTCTGTTTGTGTAAAGTGGTACTCAAAAGTGTGATCTGGTACATAGGGACAGACAATCAGATCTACGTTTGTTCATTGCGCTGTGTTTAACGTAAAAGTTCAATATTCGAGATAATTATGCTATTTACTCAAGTTTCAAATAACAGAACTCACAATAAAGATCTGATATATACCAATCATTCCAAGGTAAATAAATATCTGACTGCCTCGTTGGTCGTGTTGGTTGCAAATGCGACTGCCGAACGGGAGGTCCTGGGTTCGATTCCCGGGTCGGCCACTACTAAATTTTCTAATTATTTTTTTGTAGTAGTGGCTTGGAGTCTGGATATATGCCCTTTATATGGCAACAGGCTCACCAAATATTCCATAGTGGGACTTAAAAGTAACTGGTGAAACGTGGGAGTGTTCTACATTCCTCTGCCTACTCGGGGATTACAAGCGTGATATTACTTTTTTTAAATAAATATCTTGAGACTCTCCACACATGGTCATCTGATCCCAAACAAGACTGAGTCTTAATATGATTGCTAATTAACTATATATATACATATAATTAACGCCGTACATAATATATTTAATGTCAGCGTTTTGAGTTCCGCGTGGTTTTTGATTCGTTTACTTTAGTACGCAACTAGCAGCCCACTGCGACGTGTCTACAGCATACAGCTAGCTTTTCAATAAACTTCTATATTATCAAAATACAACTAGCGTTTTAAACTTCTATAATTTTTATCTGCTCAACATTACGCACGTACTATGCCAAAGTCGTCGGTGACAACCTTATTTCCTTACGTTAGTAACCTAAAACTTTAAATGTTACACATAGGTATGTGATTCTAATAATTCGCTTGTCTTCCGTCCCTCAGTCGTTCACCCGCCGACAGGTGGATACGGCGTCGGAATCGGTTCATGTGATCTTTGTTTACACGGAGTACACAGATAGATCATCGCCTCGCAGGGCTGCCACGTGTTGGGTCAATATTTTATGTTTTCAAGTGAATGTGTGTGTCTACTGTTAGGAATTTGTGAATGTGTGCTCAGGTGTGTCAGTTAATTATTGTTAAAATTGTTTTTTTTTTCGACACTTATCGTTCCACTGCTGGAACATGGATCTCCCCTCAGGATGGGAGGATCTCAATGTTATTTGGTATATGTACCGTGTATACATACATATGCATTTAGAAAAATCGGTTATTTTAATATTACAAACAGACACTCCAATTTTGTTTATCGGTATAGATTTACATAAATATACATTATTCGAGATAATTAAATTAACAGTAATATAAAACAAAATAACTGCACGCCTGTAATCCCCGAAGAGGTAGGCAGAGGAATGTAGAATACTCCCACGTTTCACCAGTTACTTTTACGTCCCAGTATGGAATAGGTGGTGAGCCTATTGCCATGTACCGAGCACATATCCAGACTTCGAGCTACTACTAGAAAATATAAATTAGTAGTGCCCGACCCGGGAATCAAACCCAGGACCTCTCGTTCGGCAGTCGCACTTGCAACCAACACGATCAACGAGGCAGTCAATAATCACTGGCTCGCTAGTATAGTGGTCAGAGAATTTAAGTGCTAAGCCGAGAGTTAGATTCTCAACCAGGACAATTATTTATGTGATGAGAATAGTCATTTGCTGTCAGTATGTGAGAACGTTATTATTACGGTAAAATTTTTGAAATATACAAAAGTAAAAATATTCAAATATTACATGCTCTAATAAATTGCAAACAATGTCGTTTGAATTTATCTAGATATACAAATTGAAGTCAAACTATATGAAAACCTAAACTGGATAAAATTACTGATACTAATAATACTGATAGATTACTATATTGAATATATCATCACGCCAGGGCTCTTACGGTATAAGCAAAGAGCTGCCAAATATCCAAACGCTTACAACTTGACGTGACTTCTTTCACATTTATCACTCTCTTCATACTCTAAAAGTAAATTAAGTAAGCGTTTACAATCATTAAGTAAAAGTGAGTTGAATTCAATTTACATTACAATAATCACGTCGCTTGTAACAGCCACCGCATGACTCTGTGATATAATCAATCTCGTCTCAGAAGCGCCGGTACCATTTATAACAGCGGCCGTTGATGTAAACAAGGCCCCAGTGATAATTAATTGACCCCACTGAATATTCATTACCGGTATTATTTCTACAATACATAAATTGATTTAAATATAATTGTAATATATATTGTCCTTCCATTATCTTATATATAAGTTCGTGATGGTTAAGAAATTAAAGCCGCATTACGGAAGGTTTTATGTTTTACAACGTGGTTTATGTTTTAAAACGCCTAGGTAGGATGTTTTAAAACGCCTAGGTAGGATGTTTTAAAACGCCTAGGTACCTTGTGTGAAATTGGGTGTTTATACATTTGACATTATTATATCAGTAATGTGATATGATATTATTATACCAGTAAAACATATGGGTGATATTTTACTGATATAATATATTTGTATTTTTGTTACAAAACTTGTGTCAAAAATTCAGCCGTTTATATTTAGATATCTAAAACGTAAAATAAATTATACATATATATTATAGAGAGAATATTTAAAATTGTACCTTTATGAGAGATAATAAATATTAAGACAGTACAGTTTTGTTCTATTAAGACATTATAATATTAATGTTATATTGAATTAAATAAATATATTAACAGAAAGCCTGTCTCTTGAGAAATGATACCTTCACAAGCATAATGTAAAATTTGCATTTAATAATAACAACCATAATATGATGATTATAGCGACTAATGGGAGAGAAATTACAAGAATTACTTACAATTATTTTTTTTTGATGTACTATGTACATATATGATTTTCGACATTTATATAAAATGTAAAATTATTTTTTAGTACAATTTTAATAAATGTTACAATATGACATGTTAATATTAATAATTCATAACTCGCACATCACGGGGTCAGAGGCGCACTAGCGTTGTAATAACTTCGCTAATCAACGACCCGAAACATTCCCCGCGCCCTGTTATCGGTGCTAAATAATTACGGTCAGTGATACATTTCGCTGTAACACATTCGGTTATCGTTACATACTGTGTCCATTGGACTTTTTAGTTATCATTAGTAATCAACTAAACAACGATCAGTAAAACAACAGAAAACTAAAGATATTTTACAGTAACATTTCATTTCTCACTTTTTAAAAGTTATTTCATATAAAATAGGTAGTATTTTGGTACATGTATACATACTATGGGGGTGTTCTGCATTCCTCTGTCTATCTCTTGGGGGGTTCTGGCGTGATGTTACGTTTTCACATTAAACGTACTATTACTTAGGTATTTTATCCACTAAGATACATAAAAAAAGTTTTTAGCAATGTTTCATATGTAAGCAAATATAGTCCTTGACTTCTAAATACTGTTGGTTATTATTAACATTGTTATAGAGCCAAAAGTAAAAACAGTTCTGTATATCAATAAACAAATTAACGGAAGAAGTGCAGCCATGGACATACTCGTCGAGTCAGTGGACTTCACATTATGTCACAGTCGGATCGACGCTGCCGATAAATCTTTCTCGTTGCTTGTTTGCTTCGCGATCATCTATCAGTTTTATAGCCGGCGTGTAAATGGAACATTTAGTGCATCGTTTACGTTATTTCTTTCCCATTTGTAAGTTTAATATTATGTTAATGTTTCCGTTTACAGATATGTTAATTGTTACGAGTACCTCAGCTGGCGCGCGAGTTTATTTACGATGAAATCTATATAGGAATTTGAATTCCTGATTTTAAAGTGTTGTTGCCGTAGTGATAGTCGAATTCTTACAGTTGCACAATTGCTCTGGTATCGTAAAGCAAAAACATTGTTTACTATTTGTGGGTTTCTGAATAAATAACTTAGACTGACTTAGAGGCAATATCTAACTAAATTGGAGGCAAAAATGAAATAATTATTTTATTGAGAAATATATTTCTTTCTATTGACTACTAAGACTTAAGCTATTGCAGTAGCGCTGGCCAATATGTTACGTTGTTAGATTGATCTACGGGTTGTAGTAACCAATTATTATCCAATAACCTTCGATATCGTATTTACTACTTCTAAAATATTGATTACACTATAAATCATTAAATCAAAATTTCTATCATTACCAGTTTATTATGCCACTATTGGGTACGAATTACCTATTAGAATGAGATGGGTCTGGTACATCGAGTCAAGTACCGCTTGCTATTTTTCCGACGCCTTACAGATAAGTAAGAAGAATTTAGGCATGAATATTTGCTCACGAGATTTCTCTTCATTGTTCTAGCAAATGATAAAAAATTTAATAAAGGTACACAAATTAGTAAAATCAAACGTCTGTGGCAGCTTTTAAACCCCCTTACACTCGAAGACAGAAAACCAGTGTATCACTGCATTTTCAAACTTCGATTGCATTCGAAATTCAAAATTACCAATCACTAATTTCAAATGTTAAAACCACAAATCCCCTGCGCGTCCGCGTCCACCGCACGACCTAATTGTGCAACTAGTAATTAAAACGGTGTTCGATTTAACGTTCGACCAACGTCCGTCACTGTCTCATTGGAGTGGTTTATAGTTGTTTAACGTATCGAGTGAGTTTACAAAATGTCTTGTTGGATCACGTGCGGCACTTGTTTCAACTGTGACATGTACTATTCAAATTAGTTAGACATTGTTACACTTCAATTCACTTTTCAATTTCAAGAGTCTCCCCGCGTTTGTTGTATTTTTGATTGCGAGTGAGCAGCTTGCTCCTTTATGAGATATGGTCGATTTTATTTTAATATGTAAGCGTGATCAATGAAGAAATAATAAATGTATTTGCACTTTCCGACATTATATAAATTATTATTGACGATTGATTGATGATTTTGCTTATACTTGCCTTGGTAATGCAACCTAATCTACACAAAGTGTAATAATAGCTATGATAAGTTATACATACGGAACAAGAAAATATTTATCGTTATTTAAAATATTTTAAATTTATTTTACAAACATTTTTATTATTATCATATCGGTACATTTTTCGTACAGGATAGCCAGAGTACCGAGTGTTAAGTAGATACAAAATGTATTATTATAAGCGGCATTCCCGTAAACGTTGTGAAGTTGTGCCCGCAAAAAGGCAACGAGGTCCGAGACGGGCTGCGGGTGTATTTACATAAAGTGGAATAATTAATTGCAAGTTAAAGACAAAGGACGGTCGCTCGTTCGCTATTCATGTAAATTAGGTCTAGACCAGAGCTCAGTTTGAATAGATTTTTGGTTAAATTCCGTTTAAACAAAAATGCAAATTCAACGGGTATGACGGACTAATTATCTGAAGAAAATTTTTGCGTCGACACTTCCTCGATTTTAATTATGATATCAAAAGGAATAGACTCTTAACTTGTACCGTGTTATAGTGTTTCGTATGTATGTAAATAATATAATATTTTAGTAAATTTAAATAGATTTTGATATATGTATATTGGTATGTATGTGACTGTATTAATTATGTATAATGCGAAAATTAATCAAATTCCATGTATGACAGGTATTTTACATAAATTTACATATAAATTAGTTCGGTGATTAGTGTAAATAAATAGTGTAAAGTGAAGTGGACAATTAATCCACGTGTGAATGTTTTTACTGCCACTCTCCTCGCAACTGGAGTATGGTTTGACTACTGTACCAATTTCTATCTGGAAACGAGGATACAGAGGTTTATTTTAGTTCAAACTCTATTTATAACATATGAAACGAATAATGTTTTAAATAAAGTTATTTTTTTTTAATAATTTTATTACATAGACATCGTTTATTAAGTTATGTAATTTTATATTAGTCGACACACTCTCAGGAAATGGAAATAACAAGCATACCAATTATAACATGCTTCCCTTAATTTTTATTTAGTTATAGTTATATCTTATAACTATATGTATTGTCATAAGATTGTATATCTATAGAATTAACAAATTTCTGACAAATTATAGTTTTTAAAGACTCTTCTTTGTGTTCCGGTGTGGAATATTTGAACGTGACCAGAAATATTGATAATTTTTAATTGCATTTGCGGGATTGTTTTATGCGGGATACACACCGAAAACATAAAACGGAATATAAAAGTTTTTTTTTTGTAAATCAAACCAAACAAACGTATTAAAACGAGACAAAAAACTAACCATGTTTTACAACCAAAATAATTAAAATCTTCAATCGCGTACATCTAAAACGACAAGCAACTGATCTCTCATAAGAATGCTTCGAGAAGTTCTCATCGACAAGATCACAGTAGTGTAACAGGTTGTGTGTGTAGAACAATTGAATAGCACTCCGCCCCGTGGACAAATGACGGCGAGAAGGCGCCATGCATTCATAATCTGCGTCTTGATAACCTCACGTTCAAGCCCAACGTTTCGGACGCGGCTGCCGTCACCGATAGCATTCTTCCTATATAATTGAGTTGATAGAAACTCGTGGGTGGCAGTCAACGGTTTCTATGTGACCACTTTATCATACCACTGTTACATGATATTAAGATTTGCTTGTCTTCAAGAGTGTACTCGAATGTAATCGTGTTCAGTCGTTTGTGTACTCATATGTACTTGAAAGACTTTGTAATCCCATTCTTGGATGAAACACATCATGCAAGCAGTTCAGTTATAAGAAATACAATATTGCTATTGCTCCAAAGATCATGTAACTTTTTTAAAAATGAACAAGAAGAAATACACAACAAACGCATTACGTATTTTTCATTTACTGTAAAAGGAATAAAGAGTAAATAAAAAAACTACAGTTACAAACTGCAGTCTTTCGAAGTATCGTTACATATTTCACACTGTACAAGTATTTTTCCCGAGAAAGTAAATAGTCTATTAATTCGAAAAATATCTCCACGAATGAGCACGTGCAATGACAAATGTAGTCACTTAAAACATTTTATATAAATGTCACGAACGTTCCGGAAAATTTTCATAACGCCGGGGTAATATTAACTACTGTGTTCGCGTCCGGGGAGATATATAATTAAATATAAGTATATGAGTGTGCATTAAAATGTTGTATAAATTGACACACGATTTATATACATTTCTTTTTAATTATTACTTACTTATATAAATAATACGCAGTCAAAAAGATAATCATAGACATTGATATAGACAAAGACATAGAAATAGAACTCGAGATGGACATAGAAATAGTTATTAGACATAGAAATAAACATAGTCATAATATTAGTCTTAGTCAAATACATAAACATAAAACATTTTGTTTTTTTTTTTGTTTTTTACGACATACAGTTTTATTTTTACACAATTGTTACAGCTAGATGGTCTCATTTGTGTTTTATTTGCGTAAATAATTAATCGATAATATGAAACGTGTTCACAATCGTAAACATTGGCGAAATTTCATTAAGCTAATAGTAAGTTAAGCAGACAATTTGTCTTGTCAGCCGGTCGTCAACTTGAAGAAGGAATTTGAATTTGTAATGTGCATTATTTGGGTCATAACGTGATACTCCAGTAACTGAGATACTTTAGTATAAACGTCAGCTTAAAATTCTACCAAAACGTTATAAATTTTAACTCAATAATATAATCTAATACGCTTACAAAAAATTTTAGCTGCTTTGTATTTTTTACTTCATAAGGTGCCGAGGGAGGCCTCAAGAATCACCTATCTTGATCAAATATACTGGCTGATGGGGGAGTCAGAAGTCTCCGAAACCGGCGTGCATGTATGAAGAGAGTGATGAATGTGGACGAAGCACGACAGGTGTCTAAGAATAGAGATATTTGGCACTCTGTGCTCACTGCCTACCCCGCAAGGAACCTGGCGTGAAGATATGTATGTATGTATGTATGTCTTTTTCAGCATCATGCAACCCGGGTTCATAAATGGTTGTACATTAAAATGACTGTGTCCGAAGTAACATTTAGAGAATTGATGTGAGCATTGAAACGATTCGTAGCTGCAATTAACGTTGATTTTATTTGTTTTAATTATGAATTTAATGTACATTAAATTACAATTGCAAATTAAAACAAGGATTTGCTATTAGCTGAATAAGAAAAGTGCAAAAGTGTGAATTCTACTAACATAGTCCCTTACTTTGCCTTATTTCAAAACTTACCTCAGTACATTGTGATGAGCCAGTGCTTTCAGCGTATGGGGGGAGTTAGGTGGCAGGATCGGTGGGAGCAGCCGGCCAGGGCCTTGTAGCACGCGGATTCCCATACGCACCACGTTCCTCCGAGACACCTTCTCATCCGCTCTGTCCGCTGTGAAAGGAAACCCATTTAGATTTCATTGAACAAATGAAAACCATCCTGTATGTTGTTTACGGTTATGTTTGAAAATTAAACAGTTATTTCTTTTTTTAAATCGGTACACAATTTAAATATAATGATAAATTTTTAATGATTCATATAAACGTATGAAGACTCAATAAACAGACAGTGAACGGTTTAACTATTAATTAACCTTTTCCGTGTATTTGAATGTGTGATCTGAATTATTAATTGGGTAAATTGAGTTCACACTTGCCTAGATTTTGTAAATGGAGGGCAAAACAAACAAAGCCACAGGCTAGACTATTTCAGTACGGACGTGATGTTAACATTGAAACGTATTTGAAATATGAGGCAACAAAGTGTTTGGGCAATTTGAGTAATGTGCCGAAAATTACTGTTAGAAATGTTAGGAATATTCCATGGAGGCCATAATACCATAATACCTACTACATAGCTCCACTATAACTTTTGCGCGTGACATAAAAGTTTCATTCCGTTTCACATTATATGTAGAATTACTGTAATATACGCATAAAATGAAGGAGTATTTGAAATACGTAATCCATACACGTAGAACTGAAGTAACATATTATTATGTATTTAATAAATAATTAATGAATGCAGTAAACAATAAAACTAATCTTTACTAAGGGTACCGTACGGTGACGGTAAAATTTAACCTAAATGTATCTATACAGTTATGGATGTAACGGAACGCCACAAACACTAGCTCTGGGACATGGTTGGGCTCTGGATAGGTCGATATAATTATATTATATAATTACCAAGATTTTTTGTACACCAATGTCGACACTTATGCGATGAAATGTGAACAACCTAGCTATGATTATATAAAAAAGTGGCATTCTAATTATAAAAAATACACCGCTAAATGACTTCAACAACGTCAATATTACGAAAAGTGAGAAAAAATATTAAACTTAGATAATAATATTAAGTTAAATATTTTAAATACTGGATTTTCTAACTTCTAAATTGCAATTAGGAGCACGGAATCTGGATGTGTCCCCAGTGTCAACAAGTTCACCTTCTATTACATGGAACGTACTCGTATGATAACTGCTGAAAATTGGGAACACTATATTCCTCTGTATACCCGTTTAGGCAAATACAGGCATGATTCTACGTTACGTAACATCAAACGTAACATCATGTCTGTAATCCCCGAAAAGGTTGGCACAGGAATGTAGAACACTTCCATGTTTCACCAGTTACGTTTACGTCCCACATTGGAATAGGTGATGAGCCTATTGCCATACACCGGGCACATATCCAGACTCGGAGCTACTACTAAAAAATCTAATTTAGAAAAACTTTGTAGTGCCCTACCCGGGAATTGAACCCAGGACCTCCCGATGAGCAGTCGCACTTGCAAGCCAACGAGGCAGTCTAATTCTACGTTACAATTAACTAATTCTACGAAATTGTCGACAACTCTGTGATATACGAAGAAGGAACCCTATCGAAAGTACAATACATTGTCTAAATAGAGTAGGCGTAAATACAATACAGCAGCGAGTACACAAGCACCTAATTACAACTATAAAGTAACTAGAATTAGCTGAGCATTGTGATTACATTTTGGAATATTCTAGAATTCTCTCGCTCCACTAAATAGGTTTCATTTCGTCGACCTTCAAATAGTTTTCATTTCGCTTGTTCTTTGTTTGTTCGATACCGGGAAGTTTTTGTGTTTCGACTATTCTTGTTTAAATTTATTTTACCTGTTTTACACAAAGTAATGTCATGTTTTTTTACAACGAGAAAGTTTCGAAACAACCATTGATTGATATATCTGTATGTGTGTCCATTGTTCATGAAACTGTTCATTGTATACAATACGAGTATGTATTTTAGTACAATATATTACATCTGTTTCTAGACGTGTGCGGGAGCATGCCACTACTCAACACGTGATACGGATTTGAAAATAGAACAACATATTTTATTTACTAAACGGCTGAATTTTGCTGATTTGTATGTGTACGTTTTCGTTCAATTCGGTAATGTTTACGGTACGTTGGAGAGTACGTAGTGAAGCGGTTTGGTTCACAGAGCCGACAACTTGACAAACTGAACATTGAGCAATTATTATGTTGAAAATACACTATTGATCGCCACTAAACGACTAGAGTCGTGTACAAAATCTGTATATATTCTGCTGTGCTTTGAATGCTATTTGGCAAATGCACTACTGCAGAGGCGTGTTTGACTAACACTACTGAGAAATTAATAGATATGGTTATTTCTAGTAAATACAGTTCTCTTAGAATTGTCATTATTGTATAATAGTATAATGTGGTTCTAATCTCTCTTGGTACAGTATTAATTTTTGATATAATTCACTAACAGTGAGTATTATTTTTAGTTAGATTTTATAGTGATTCTCAATTCCTTTTGTTATAGGACAAATTTTTGGTATCATATATGTCACTAGTACTTGCATTTAAGATCAGTTCTTGACAATGCCTGTTTTTATTTATCAATATAAGTCCCGGTCACACTCTTATGCGTTTACAGCGTACTGATTACTTTTTTACTTTCATGCACTATTTATATAACATTTTAATTTTCTTTTAGTAACTTTTGTAACTTACCAATATAAGCTCGGACGTCATAGGAGGTTCCAATGGGAGCACCGTGATACTGCTTGGCCGGGACCAGCTGCACGCTAGGTGGCGCTAGCGGCGTCAGCTCCAGGTGGAACGGGTAGGCGTTCGCTCCTAATCTCTTTATTAGGGCATCCTATTGACATAAAGGACGTAAGCAATTAATTTAAAAGATACGCTGACCAATAGGATCCGTTGCTATCTATAGGAAGTTTTGTAAGAATACTCTGGCAGTAGCTATCAGGAGGCCTAATAAGCGTTATAATTTTTATAATTGTTTTCGACTTGCATATCCGAGCTACTTGCAACTCGGTATCATATTCAAAGTGAAAAATTATAGTAAAGAAAAATTAAAGGCGTTTATAAATAAAATAGACCGAGGTGTAAAATTTGCTAATTTCAATATGGCTTACTCGTAAATAAATAGGGTAAAACCGGGATAGATGCCCCACTTTTTGACATAGCCACCTAATTAGATAAAATATACATTTTATAGGAATAATTTTTATTTATTTAGCTAGCTCAATCCTTTGTGATGAATTACTTTTATTTTTTTTT
>DWDV01001195.1:0-13862 GCA_018245615.1 Mimoniades ocyalus | reverse complement strand
TACCATACCACAAGCTCTGTTGATGCTTACTTTGGGATCAGATGGCCGTGTGTGGAGATGTCCCAAGATATTATTAATACGTTTGCCTTAGTACCAATAACTCATCAGTCCGTAAGCAAAGACACCTCTGACATTACAAAGCATACTCTGTAATCTATGATTTATAAAATTTTATTGAAAATAGATGTGGGTTTAAAAAGTAAGGACAGTGAATGTATGTATTAATAAAATGTCCGCTATGTTGAAAGTTTAAAAAAAACAAAAATCTATTACAGCTCTTGTAATAAAATATACAATTATTACAGACAGATTATCGGAAATGTTGTCTATGGTTTATCGTTTTAAGATCCCGCGCAATTGCAAAACTATCATCTGTGATTTTTCGATTAGCAAGACTTAGAATAAAACTCATTAAGTTTTAAAGATTTGGGAAATAACGTATATACTAGGGCAGGACACTAACTCCTCAAAGGTAGCAATATTAATTATGTATTTATTATAATTCATTAATTAAAACGGTAAACAAAACACTTAATTTAATTAATGACATGAAAATAATACCCAAAATAACCTAAAAACCAGAAAAATTATAACTGAGTACCACGTAGGTATAACGTCATGTTTTTCGAGGTTGCGTACGGGTTTTTGGGTCAGATTGACAAGGTATCGGCACATATGAGCATAAATGAATAATAAATAAATAATTAAATAAAGTTTATTCGCTATTGCAAAAGATCAGTGCAATTTGCAATTCTATAAATAATGTATTGAAATACAATTATATAAATAATGTATTGAAATACAATTATATAAATAATGTATTGAAATACAATTATATAAATAATGTATAGAAATACAATTATATAAATAATGTATTGAAATACAATTATATAAATAATGTATTGAATTACAACTTAGCAATCAAAGTGACCCAAGCGCTTTGTTGGGCGTAAGTAAAACTTATAGGAATATAATACGATTTATTACGGAAACATTTTATTACTTTTTGATTCCAGGATGTCAGACACTGTTTCTACAAACTGTTTTTTTTAAATATTCAATTCAATGTTGGAATTTCAATTTAATATACAAAAGAAATTAAGAAACTCTTCAATTTACGCTGCATTCCAATGTAAAATTTTTACTTAAAATTCAGGAAGGCCTAACAAAACAAGTATTAAACTATCGAATAATATATACATACATATGTATATGTCAATGGTTTGTTTTTTATACGTGAAGCATAAAAACAGAATAAGGAAAGTAAACATGTGTGTATATTATTATTGAATATGCAAAATGAATCAGGGCACAAAACTCGTAATTATTAGGGCACTTGGCGTAGAGTCGTCTCTATATACGAGTACGCGATTGATACTCTCTTATCAGTGGCCATAGTAATGTTTTGTGACGTCAGCACTTGGACACGGCACCTGGCCAAGTATTTACCGGCACACGAGCAATCAGCAAAATTTATATTAAACAGGAAACAAATATTATTACTGCCGTTTAAAAGCACTTGTAAATCTGTGGAAATTCCATGCTTTGCTGGCCTTAAAGCATTTTACAAAATGTCAACATATCCTCCGAGGAAATATCTCAGAGTTTTATTGTACGCCTACAATTTTTAAATATGTGACAGAGTTATCGATATAATAATGATGTAAAGACTATGAAGTTTTGTTGATTAACAAAGAAGAAACCTATTGAATGACTCAAATGTAAAACTTACAATCAGACAAAGAAAAGCAATTAAAAGAACGAAAGAACGATCAAAATTAAGTTCTTAATATTATTAACAGACTACAAATAATCTGGTTTACAATTTTGCGTCACGCAAATTGCAACAGCCACACATATTTATATCCTTTATTTTTTAAATGTATTTTTTTTTGTATTTTTGTATACATGCTTTTTATATTTTTTATAGCACGACAGGCTTCTAGATAAACTCAGGCACACCATATATGTTTGTGTATGGTTTGTAAAGTCAATCTCCAATGAGATGACAGTTTTTCAGATACACGTACCTATGATTTATTTCTTAAAATACCCAAATATATTTAAGTTTATTATATATAAGTTTTCCGGTACAAAGGTAAACTAGCCAGAGGGCACCGAGTGTAGGTACTTACAGGCGCTCCTACATACCTGATTTTCTTCTACATTGATCACCCTCTTCATAAACGCGCGCCGGTTCCGGTGACATCTGACTTCCCTAGCAGTCATCACTGGCGTAGTTGGCAAAAAGTAATTATTATTTCTCCATTGCGCCAATTAAAATGACATACGTAGAGTAAATATGTATCGTGAAGACAACTTAGAGACGTAATACGATCTGAACCCTAGCTTCGAATCCAATTTACCGGCAGCATCCGTCGAGAACAACTCTATTAAGGGACCTTTGTTTGGATGTCTTGCAGTCGCCACGTGGGGCAATTAAAATGTTATTGAAGTTCAAGCTAAACACTCGCGTGAGTTTTAATTGTAGTTTCGAACGATAAGGAAAAGGGCTTTTATTTAGGTACACGTTCGTAATATGCGCATGAAAGTGATGAATTTAAAAGCACGGTAGGTGTACAAGGATCGAGGTTATTGATACTCGTGCTCTCTGCCTACCCCGTAAGGAAAATGGGACTTGACGGAAAGATAATAGTAATTATTGTTATATTATTAATAATTATAACGTATCATCACTACCACGTTTCACCAGTTATTATTACGTCCCAGTGTGGAATAGGTACTGAGCCTATTACCATACACCGGACCCATATCCTAACACCGAGCCACAACTAGAAAATCTAAATTAGTAAAATCCAGTAGTAGCACTTGCAACCAACACGACCAACGAGGCAGTCAGTCTGTCAGACATTTAGACGTCATACGTTAATACTTGTTTTTCACTTATTATAATTATTATCGATAATATGCAATGCGACATTATCGATGTAACATATGATACGATACCGGTATAATACGATTTAATATATTGTCTTACGGTAATGGTAGAGAACATCGAGTGCTATAAATACTTACGTTGTTTTTTAATATTAAAGTTTTTAATGTGACTTTCTACATAATCGCACTGCTTAATATTTTTATTGTAGTGTAAGTAAACATATACACCCCACAATGAAAGTTACAAATTATCCTCGGCCAAATATGAGGGTAGTGCAAAATGACATTAATTATTTAGAGGTGCGCTTGCACGGAACGCCGGATTGATATTTGCTGGCGATTCGACTCTATCATAATAGAAATAAATTGGCATTTAATTATTCGTCTAATTATGAAAAAACATAGTCCACTATCGCCATATTTATGGCTACTAATGTTCAAGTTTTACCACATTTAAAATGTTGTTTGGTAATATATTTTTAAGTACTTAACAATTGTAATAAAAATGTATTGGAATGTCACACTATTAGTGCGTTTATTAAATATGTCGTGTTTAACATTTTATATTATTAAACATTGTAAAACAACTGTCAATATATTACATTTGTTTGATATAATGTTGTATAAAGAGAGTGTAGGAGAAGGACGTGAGATCTATGAGGGTAGTGATATTTGGCACCAGTGACCTCTGCCTACACGTAGGTGACCTAGCATGATGGTATAGTAATAATAATATTTATTTATTAATATAGCGCGTTGTAGCATTACAATAAGTCTGTAACAAATGTTAGTAAGTAAATTGCGTGCAAACAGTGCGCCGGCAACAAGAGGATGCAAAGCGTCATTTATAATTCAGTGGGCCGACGCGGCACGGAGCTTCACGCCCGCTGTAAATAGTTGATGCCGCGCGAGCTTCATTGTGACGCTCGCGTACGGCCGACTGCTAGCGCACCCCAATGTTCTCTAGTTAGGCTTTAGAACAATGTGTTTTAATACGTTCCTTAGCGTGGCAGTTTCATAGTACTCGTATATTGTATTTAGCTGGATGTTTATGCGTTTGTTTATGAAATATAATCCCAAAGTTAATCCAAAAAAAGGTCCTATATATTGTTATGAAAGCTTTTATCGTCTACACAGGTTTTACATTCAGCTAGAGACCATTGTATTAAACGGTACTAAAATGTGTCTAGTTAATAAAAAAATAGCTCATTCTAAATTCAAATCGTTACCATCATAATTTATAGCGCTATCGAATAAAACTATTTATGAGACATTTAAGCTATTAAATAGATGAATAGCAAACCGGAGAATGTCAACAATGAAGAAGATATCGCTCTTCCCGAATCCGCTCCAGTATTTGGCACAAAATGTAGGTCAAACACGGCATTCACAATGCCTCTATTTATATCAACTAAATCCAAAATAACAGCTAGTATTCCTGTACGCAGACGGAAATAAACGCACTATATGCGTATTAGAATGCTCCGGTGTAACATTGTAGAATTGCCCTCCTTCACGTTAATCGTAGATGCTTACGTCAGGCAATTTAATATCCGTGTTGATTATACACTGGCAATAATATCTTTATTATTGCTCATTAAATTATAGTAAAATTTGGCAACTTACCTATTTTTTTTCGGAGGTTTAATTAATAGTTTGTCCTTCTCTCGGATGTTTTAACTCGTGTTAAATTTCTGTAACAAGATTAGAGGATAATTTAATAATGGTAATAACCAAAACACATGACGTAAATCGTCCTTGGTAGCTTTCTTTGTAAATGCTCCTGGAAATTTGACATTAGTAGTCAACGACAACCCTCAAAGTAATGACGTGTCTAAATATCAGAAACTAAATAAATATCTAAATGTCCAAATGGCTTGAGGATGTCGATTATTTCCAACTAGATAATAAGACTAGGAATATGTAAATACATCAAATTGATCAGAGGATAAAAACACTTTTTTCATTCGTAATCTATATATGTATCATTTGAATTTCTATTAATTGTTCATGTAATATCACTACGTCATAAAACCTATGATTAACGAGATTGTCTTGTAACAATTCTGTTATAAAAAATGTTTTTAATTTTATATGTAACCCATCCATCCACCATTCTTTCAAAATACACTGCTGGATATAGACCTCCGCTAATCCGGTCCACTCCAACCGGTTCCGTGTCGAATCCATATAGATCCGTGAATACAATGAACCCTGTTACAGCTGTTGTCTTAATTTCTTCAGATAATTTGGAATGAGGGCGACCTATGTTCGTTATATCTAGATAGGTAATAATAGTTAAATAATCAATTCTAATAGATTCAGTGAACATTTTTGAAATGTATTTAACGGGCCGTTCCATTCATAGCCCGCTGGCGTAGCGTCGTAGCAAGGTCCGCGTAGCCTTTGTAGAGGTCACTATGGCACATTCATGCTACAACAATGCAGCAAGCGAGAATGTTGCAGCTTTCTATTACAACGGTAATAAATACTTGTTTAAGTTTATTAAAATTATAATTATTTATTTAAAGAGATTTTGTTTTGCTAGGCAAAAAGGTATCCTTCATTTTTAATTGGTATCTAATTGTAACAGTAATAAGTCTATTATCATGTAACAGTATATTGTAACAGTAATAGGTACTAAATGGATTATCCTAAATTTGAATTTATTTTGTTGTTTAACACTCTTTCTTGTCTCCGTGGATGAGCCGGGTACCATTAAGACCTGTGGTCTTGAACTAAGTACAGAGCGTTTGCGTCTTTTTAATGTGACTGTGTTGATATCAATAAAATATTATTATAAAATATTTTTTTTTGTATATTATTCGTCGCGATTACTTAAGGAAATATCAGTATTACATTTAAGTACCCACTATTAAAATAGAAAGATATCTGGTGGGCCGTAACTAATGAAGAATGTAATATGAAGCATAAGCTGAGCGCCGTGTCTCCAAATAGGATCAGTAACAGTTCGCTCTGGCGCAAGGAATCCTGTCGCCTGTGACGTCAAGGTTGCATACGCGCTCTTATTGCGTTTTGTACTTAATTCGAATAAGAGATTAACAATTTCTTGTGGGCTGTAGCGTTCTGGTTCCTTTCTAATGCACGCCTAAAGGTTCACTTGAGGATACTGTCATGAGGCATTAAGTTCGATTGTAATTCAGTTGACATTCAACAACGTAAAAGAATCATAACACAACATCCCGCCGCACATCTCCGATGGGGTAGCACGCGAGCGAAGTCCTGCCACTTTTCGTCAGTTACACGTCCAATGGAATAGGGAGTGAAGAATACTTAAATTATGTAAATATTCAAAGTATTAATATAGTCGAAAGCTCCGTTAATGCTATAACATCACAAACACAATGGGGCGGGTGACATGACGGGCGCGGTAACGAACATTCGAACCGGGTCGCTCCAGCGCAAGTGTGTCAACTCTGACGTCACATCTGGATCGTGCGCGCGCACGCTGTCTCCTCAATTTCATTCATTGTCATATACACTGACAATGAGTATGTGGCCCCTTGGTCCAATAGTTAGTGATACTAACTGATGAGCTTCGCTTTGTGTTCGATTCCCACCCAGAACAAGTTATTGTGTGATGAGGCACAAGTATTTCTGTCTCGATGTAAAAAAAAATTTCAACAAGCGTTTATTTGTATATGTATGTGTAGATTATCAGCCACTTTGTTGTCATAATAAAAGCTCTCTTTACGCTTACTTTAGGATCAGATGGCCATATGTAGACATGTCCCAAGATATTATTATTATTCTTGTTCATATTAATGTACATTGTCACTTAAGTACTTTAACTGTCCTATACCGTTTGTAATGTATACTGTACATTATCAAAGAAGTGTACTATCCTTCTCTTGTTCAGCCGTTTTATAATAGCATTGAAGGCTTAATGATGTTGAATTTAACACGTCAAAATATCTGACACAATAGCGTAGAGTTGAAATACACGAATGTTCTTTGACAGACTTGCAATAACATGCAAACTTGAAATCTATTGAATTACATTTAAATTTCGACCATTGCTAGACGACTATTTTAGAACGAATCATTCATTAGATGCATATATAAAAATGTTGTGGAATACGTAATGATTGATCGGTGGACGCGGTATGAGCGAGCGATAATGTTATACCCATTTGTTGCATAATGTTGTCGGACGGCTCCCGCGCAAGGGAATATGTCAGCTGTGACGTCACAGCTGACCTGTGCACGCAGATTGTGTAAGAAAACCGCACATTTTGTTACGCACTAGCATGGACCACCAACAGCCAGTGAGCACGGAGTGTCTATTTACGTAAATAGCATTTATAAATTACATTTAGAATGTTTATGTTATACCTACCTGTACCTTCGAATTCATACTCGCGTTATTTTAAAACTCTAGGGTAAATGTGTTGTAGTTGCTGTATATATCGAACCAGATACCGCCTTGTGATAACATATATATGTCCGTAACAACTAGTAATTTGCAGAATATAACTGGTTATATGAGATGTCGAATTAACTTGTTACTTCTATGTATATATCATAAATATTGACTACTTTCGTAATTTTTGCAGAGAAAGAGAGTTGGCAGAGGTGCTATTAGTGTTCTCATGTGGAAGATATTGTAGAGTAGAAGAGAATCACTGAGACACGAAGCATCTCAACTTAATGTTAATTCAACTCATGTATATTTTCTATTAGTAGTATTCTTTTGATATACATACGAGTAGATAAACAAGCTGCAGAGGACAGTTGGAAACGTTTAGGCTATAAATAGTACAGTGTTTATTACGGCTATTATCTATGTTTATTTATGTTGTTATTTGAAAGTGAGATGATTTGGATAATCTATTTCTGAAGATTTATGGCTCGTCCTATTTCGCGCCCAAACTTGTATATGATCGCAGGTTGTCGATCCCGTTGTTATGCTTGTTGACGCCAGATGTCGTTAGTTCCGGTTCGATATCCATTTGATGTTACTTGTAAATAAACATTTTGAATAGGTAAGTAGGTAGGTGAGAATGAAAAAAAACATCTGGCACTATTTTACATCCAGTTCGGGCAGCAACGCGACAGTATATTCTAGATCATATCAATTATCTACCATTTCATACAGGATAATATAAAGTAAGATGGTTTTTGTATCTTGTATGTAATGTTTCTATGAATATAAAAATAAAGTAGGTAGTTCAGGTCTCTTTTTTTTTTTTTTATCAATAATAGTAGTGTTTGAGAATAAGACGATAAAAGGCATTGTCTAGACTTGTCAAATGTAAGGTGGACGAATTCATAACCACATGCCTTAGAGAAATCCATGAAGAACTCTAAGGCGAGTATTTCTAAAGCTGTAATCTATGCCCTTTAGATATATTATGTATGCAATATGTATGAACGAAATTACATGTTTTCATACAGACAATAACATAAATGTTTGAGACAATATGTTACGTAACGGGACGTATGAGTGCATGATACCCGGTTGCTTATTGCACCGTTATTAATAGTGTGTATTAATAAAACATAACATTACGCCTGCAATTCCCGAAGATATAGGCAGAGGAGTGTAGTGTATTTCTACGTTTCACCGATTGTGTGTTAATAATTTCATTTAGTACCGTAATATTGGATAATTATTCCGAAAATGACGTGGGGATTTCGCGCGTTTTTTTTTTTCTTCATTTTGACGTGTAACTTTTTTATGCAACGAAAAACAATACACACGTATTATCTTTTAAATTTTTGAAATAAAATGTAAGTAAAGTTACCTACAAAATAATACAATCTCTTGCGATAAAACGTTTAATGTACTGCATTTCTTATAATACTTTAATAAATTATTTAATAGAGACTATTAAAAATAACACGGGTAATGGCGACAGCTGGCCGTTTTGTGTGCGACTAAAAAAAATATTACGTAGGTACTAATTGCTTCGTGAGTCGCCTGTTGCTTTTGGATAATTGCTTTGAAGTGCGTTTAAGACATAACAAGTAAACGTTTTATTCTAGATAAGCCCACTGGTCAAATATTTTCGTTAACTATTTAAAAGAAAAAATGATCTATTGGATAAAATATATAAATGTATTTCTAAATTCTCGTTCGTATTTTAAACTATCTAATATAACGTGAAACGTAACATCACGCCTGTAATCCCCGAAGAGGTAGGCAGAAGAATGTAGAACACTCCCACGTTTTACCAGTTACGTTTACTTCCCACAATCGAATAGGTGGTGAGTCTATTGCCATACACCGGTCACATATCCAGTCTCCGAGCCACTACTAGAAAATCTAACTTAGAAAAATTTATTAGTGCTCGACCTGGGAATTGAAATCAGGATCTCCCTATCGGCAGTCGCACTTGCAACCAACATGATCAACGAGGCCGTCATCTAATATAAACTCTTCATTTTTATGTTCCTTCAATATGTTAACCTTATCGGATTAAGTTATAATAGGGTTTAAAAAACTATAAGCTTTCGTTAATTTCATATTTCAAGATATATTCCTGAATGAATTACTTGGCAGGCAATGTTACGATGTCATTGCATACTACATATAAGAGATACTCGCATTACTTTAGGTAGGTACTAAGAAAAGTAATAACATAGCATACATGTCATACATCCATCCAAACGAGTGAAAGCACCAAACGGGGATAGTAGCAAAGCTGCTCGCGGTTAAGTCAAATTCAAACGTGGAAGGTGGTGTGCGATTGGCCCGCACGCGTGACGTCAATGCCGACCTCCCGCCGCGACGCCCGCGCCCCGCCCCCCGCCGAAGGCCGATCCGCTCGCTTCTGAAAAATAATCACGATTTTCGGACGAAACGTTTTTTTTTTATTATTTTTTCCTTCGCATGCAAGCGAAGCTGTGAAACCATTTCATTGTTCCAGATGGTAAATGTAGGTGATCGTGTCACGACGATTGCGTTAATCGCTAAAAATCCACGTGCTGTGAGGTAGGCATATGAATGTTATAAACGATATAATTTCGCAAGTTTCGAGCGAGCGTTTGCGTTGTTATTCATGATATGAGAACAAGACCAAGTATTCGTTATACATGCTTAGACTTAGGTAGTAATCGATTTTTACATTGCAAATAATCAAACGGTATTTTAAATGATCAAGATGAAAAGTTAATTTTATGCCAACCTATATTATACAGTAAGAGACATTCAAAACCTATATTCCTGATTTAAACTTTATCTTGACGTGTATGAATCATCTGGATACGTTTGTTAATAAAACGTTTTTTTCTGTTCGATAACTTTGATATACAGCAATTTATGACGAAATTAACGCGAGGGTTCGGCTGCTTGCTACATACAAGGGAGTTCTATATTTAGCGCACTATTTGCAGGACGTCATACTATATTAATCCGATCGACTGACTATGAAAATTAAGATTTTACGTTCATAAACTAATTTACGTTACACACACACACACACACACACGGGCGCGCGCGCGCGCGCGAATATGATTTACTTGACGAGGATCATAATGCCTTAAGTTGTCATATACCGATCTTAAATTATTATTAACATTTATTTTTGTGTAAAATCATTACAATAATTAAAAAATAAATTAATAATAGTTCAAAATGAAATTCGTAAGATGTCTTGGTGGATGTTGAGGAAAATTATCCCGACATTGAGACATGTTTTCAGCGTAGTTCGGAAGTTAAAAGTCAATTATTCTTTCATATTTTGTTTTCTTTATTATATTACAAGTCTGAAACTGAAATTTAATACTTTGATTAAGTGATATTTAGATAAATTAATATCATAATAATTATTAATAAACCTACAATATGTGTTTTGTGACCGAATTACTTAAACTATTTCTCAAAATATTATTTAGGTACTAATCGGTATTTAATTGACATCTCCGAACGAGTTATAAACTCCGCTATTGATCTTCCACATCGGTACAAACTAGTCGAGCTACGCCGAAAAACATATTCGAGCAAAGCCGATACACAGTTTAATCGTGTAACGAGACAATCACTATACGTTTAATATTTACCACACTGAGAATCATTTCAAAAATACTTTTTTAAAGTTACTCATATTTCCTCCTCACCGGCCTCTGCTATTCTACTGCTGGACATACAACTCTCCCGAAGTATACCACAACATTTGTTCTCCTCCGGTGTCATCCAGCCACCGCGTACCTCATTAAAGTCATCGGGGTCTAATGTTACAGCTGTAGACGGTCAGTAAAGTCTTGCATCTAAAGTCTCCAGTATTGCGGTCACTATTACGTTTACCCATTGTGGTGCTACCAGCGTGTAACCTCGTCGACGGTGTCACATTCTTTTCTTTATATTATCTTCTCCGTCTTCTCCGTGTCTTTATTGTTGGGAAGTATCTAAATTCATAGGCCCTGATGGTATTATTGGCAAGCTGTTTTCATACCACTCTGTCTTCGGGTAGACTTACTCTTTGTTTGATAGGCTTTCCAATTTAGATTTCAATTTCTTAACTTGTGAATCAACTAATTTTAATCTATGGCTGTTTTATTGGTGCAACATTGGTGAAATGTGCCCGGTGTATGGCAATGGGCTCGCCGCCTATTCCACAGTGGGACGTAAATGTAACTGGTGAAGCGTGGGACTGTCCTACATTCCTCTGCCTACGTATTCGGGGATAACAGGCGTGTTGTTACATTACGTTAAAACTAGATACATATAAATGTTAACAAATATTGAAACCAATACGGTCAACGAGGCAGTCACACAACCAAAGAGATAGTTTTAAATAAAGAACTAAATTTTTAGCAGATTTGTATAAGTTTACAGAAGTTTGTTAATTGATAACACAGTATTCCAGGTGTTTGAAGGGAAACGAGCAAACAACATCCCTTACTGTAATATGTTAGAGGAATATTGACCACATACCGCACACTCGGTATTATTATTGACTGTATTGCTGATGCTGAGGTTTCGATACTAAGTTAATTGTTTTAACCATATAAATAAAACGTAAATCACGCCTGTCATTCCCGAAGAGGTAGGCAGAGGAATGTAGAACACTCCCACGTTTCACCAGTTACATTTACGTCCCACTATGGAATAGGTGGTGAGCCTATTGTCATACACCGGGCACATATCCAGACTCCGAGACACTACTATAAAATCTAATTTAGAAAAATTTAGATAGTGATGGTTGTATAACATAAAATTACAACAAATATTAGACACAAGTAACACGATTAAGTAAGACAACATTGATTCACTTACTGATCTTATTAGTCATTTTAATTTGAAATGTAAAAGCAGCGTTCTGTGTATTTAATAAACGTTTAGTACAAGAACATGAAAACGTTATACACACAATAATGTTATATGTATTTGATAGCGTTGGTCGTGTTCATTGCATGCGTGACTGCCGATTTAGAAGCCCTGGGTTGGAATCCTGGGTTGGACACTATTGGATTTTTCTCACATAAATTTTACAATAGTGATTCGGATTCTGGATGTGAGGCCGGTGTGTGGAAATGGAGCCACCACCTATTACATACTGGGATGTAAACCTAACTGTTAATACGTGGGAGTATACTACACTCCTCCAACTACCTATTCGGGAATTACAGGCGTGATGTTACGTATAATAATGTTATATAATTATATTTATGTATAAATATGATTTAATTTAAACGCTTGATGGCGTGATTAAACAAATACCTTTCGTAGCTCCATGGTTTCATCATAAAAGGCGAAAGTTGCAGTGAGCCCGAGGGATAAACAAAAAGGGTAGGGTTTTTGCGGAAGGCCCTTCGTTATTAATGTAATAACTGACACTTTGTTTTATGAGACCCCCAACTTTACTAGTTTGTACGTGGTCGACACTAAAACTCCCTCTCAGCCTAAAGATGTTTCCTGCATTGTAAATTTTTTTAAGTATACAAATGCATAAAGATAATTGGGCTTTTAGGGAAAATAAATATATATTTTTAATAAAAATTAAGTCAATATGTACATTTTGAATAATTTGTTATACATTTAACTAAACATTTTGTATCAGCCAGTTTGTACTAATTAGATACACATATTGCGAAGTATCAAGTTTTTAGTATCTATTGTGATATTTGGATATTCAATGAACATTTAATATTCAAAAACTATACCTACCAATTAATGGTACAATTATCAATAAATTAAATTTTTAATTCATGACTCATCTACCCAGTTAGTGACTATATTATAATGACTAAAAATCAGATTTTCAACAGTGTAAAAATATTTTTAGTTCGATTGCGCAATTATATTGATGAGTCAATGTTTAATGATAAGCAAAATGTAAATATGCAAATAATACATTTAAATTGACCGTTAAACTTTTGATATTGAATGTACTAACTCACATAGTTTTCAAAACTATTTGTAATACAATATACTGAAACGATTGCACTATTTTAGAGCAAATCGTACAGTCACGTAGACAATCCTGCACGTACATCTGGACTTCCTTCCAATCGCTGCTCGAACTGCCGGCGACATTCGATATCAGTCGAGCGTTCCGAACATTCAGGAATTTGCAATAATACAACCCTCTTTCCAATATTTACCAGAATGCATACTTTAGCGAACTATGTTCTTAAGACCGCGTCATAAAGTCTAAGTTTGTTTGGAAAAGACCAACGAAAAACGTTGGAAAAGTTTTCGAACACTAACACTGTAAAGGTGAAGTTACGACTTTTCAGTTGCGATCGCTACGTTGTTACCGGTATTAGCGAGTTTAAGACGTTCATTAAAATGTATTGCTTCGACAAATGATGTGCGAATAGACCTCCAGGCGGTAAACAAAATTCACGTTATAACTATGTATGTACATTACAGGCTTTGAAAATTATCAGTTCATGAACATTACATATTTTTCATTATTTGACTGCCTCGTTGGTCGTGTTTGTTGCAAGTGCGACTGCGGATCGGGAGGTCCCGGGTTCGATTCCCGGGTCGAACA
>DWDV01001194.1:0-13862 GCA_018245615.1 Mimoniades ocyalus | reverse complement strand
ACCCGGGAATCGAACCCGGGACCTCCCGATCGGCAGTCGCACTTGCAACCAACACGACCAACGAGGCAGTTTAACTTATCCAATATTGTTTTGAAATTAATGAGCTTTATTCAAGTGATTTTTTATTAAATGACTGCTTCGTTGGTAGTGTTGACTGCAAGCGCGACTGTCGATCGGGTGGTCCTGGGTTTAAATCTCGGATCGGGCACAATTGAATTTTTCTTAGATTTCCTAATAGTGGCTCGGAGTCTAGATATGCGTCCGGTGTATGGCAATAAGCCAACTATCTTTTCCATAAGGCGAAGTAAAGGTAACTGGTGAACCGTGGGAGTGTACTACACTTCAGAGATATATCACCATTCACCGGAGATATACAAGATAGAAATTGAGCTTATAGTATCAATGTCCATTGTAGAGGGAGTGGCCTCTACAATGGGAAAGTGACTCTACAAAGTGGGAAACATAGATAATACTGAATGGAAACGGAAGAAATTTATGATAGAATTAAAAAGCCTAATGAAAATACGTTTACAGTTAGGAATTTTTGTATTTAGAGGAGAACTAGAAGTACCTATGTGCGCGATGTTATTAGCGCTATAAGCATTAATAAGAGATTCACATTTACGATCCGATCTGGGGGCACGGCAGTGTCAGTGACTTGGCCATCGCATGAAAATACAATGTATCTCACAAGTAATACATATTATATTAAATTAGAGTGTTTAGTATGATTGCCAAGTTAATCTATTTATTTAAAACATAAAAGATTTAAAATTAAACGACTTAGGATTGGTATGGATCTCACAACTTTTTACAGTAGAAGAACTGAGTTACGAGACTTGGTTTTTTTTACAAGTTATATTTCTGATGGGTTCCTAGTCATCAAAAATATAACTTGTAAAAAAAAAACCGAGTCACATTACACATAAGAAATTTATTATAAAACGTTGATCATATGGATTATTTCATTTTACTTTGGTTAAAAAAGCATTCAATGCTTTTGCATGAAGTATTAAGTTGGCACTGTTTGATTGTGTTTCAAGCTGTGGAGTTTCAAGTTTGGTTGGTGTGTAAAACTCTTTAAATTAACGCTTAAACTTGGTTGCGATGTTTGGCTAATGTCTGAATAGTTACTGGATTGAGTTATTATAGTTAAATACTGTTTTGCGCTATAAGTCTAACATATAACACACGCATGAATTATGTAATCAATTTTATTACAAACTACGAATAAGCATTTACTGTTAATGTATTTTGAGAAGAAATATTTTCTCTGAAACTAAACGGTTATAAAATGTGCTTTTATGCCTAGGTGTAAAGTATGTAATATTGTATTAAGATTGATACGACGAAATGAAAAGGGTTGTCGTAACAAGAAAGTACATGCTGTGAAACAAAATGGCTTATAAAAGATAAAAAGAAAGTTATTTATGTTTCATTGTTTGTTGCAATTATCCGATATATGTATAGAATATTTGAGTAATAGGTAAATAAATGTGACAAAAAAGAGTATACTTAATGACTTTTAAAGAAAATTTTACGTAATAACACGCTACAATCCCCGAAGAGGTAGGCACAGGAGCGTAGTACACTCTCACTTTTCACCAGTTACGTTTATACACTACGATTGAATAAGTGGCGAGCCTATTGCCATAGGCCGGGCGCATATCCAAACCCCGAACTACTACTAGAAAATCTAAATTTAAAAATGTTTACTCGCTCGAGCTGTTAGGTATCTATGAGGATTTCCTCACGTAAAAAAAAGTTCCCAATTTGCATTCGGCTAATGGAAAAGTACCCTAATATTTCACTACATCCAAAGGTAAATAGACGAAGAATGCAGTCTTTGAAATGTTCTACCCCAGTATCCGCGAAGGAATATTTGTAGTAATATACGCTAGGGAAAGGTAAGGCAACAGGAACTGTTCTCAGTCCTATGTATATTATGAATGATGACGTCTTTGATTTACTGTTTTCATCTGCCTGATAAATTTTCCGGTCAATGGAAAATTCTTTGGACTCATAGCTTTCACTGGTACTGGTACTGGTGTTGATAGCACTGTAGCAATCGTTACTCAAGTCACCGTAGCAAAAAATCAATCAACAGTCAATTCCAAATTAACAGATCGAAATTTTTTTCCAAGTGCGATTTTTATGATAGAAGTTAATTTAGGACTGGTTAATCTAGACTGTTATTACAGTTTCAATTATCTCGTTTTATGGAAATTTTAGAAGGTACTTTAATGCGAACTTAAGTAGCTTTTTATTACTAAGTCCCACTTGATTTAATTCAAAATGCATGATAGAGTTTTAGACAGTTATGAAATTATTTCTTTGAAAACTGATAATGCTGTAAAAACCTGAATTTTCGAAATTTAGAATAAGGAAAACGATAAGTGGTGGTCGAATTCAGTTGTTGAACATAGAAAAGTATAGCAAAAAACTTACATTCCCTATTAATAAAAACATCTAACAATTCTTCCGATATTACAAATTCGTTATTTAAAAATAATAATCCAAAAGCAGGAGGTAGTTACAAATGACCGCTGCCTCTTGCAATCGACATCGAATAGGACTGTAGAAATAAAATTGTTAGTGTCGATTAATGTGGTTAGTTTTAGGTATTTATAAAGCTTATCGATGGTCATGGGTAATAGGACTGCAAAAATAGGATAGTTAGTGACATTAGTTCATTGTAGTTAAACTGTCAAAATATTGTTTTGTCGCTTAAAATATACATAGTATGGTTACATAATTACGACAAACAATTTTACTTATCGTTAGTTGGAAGTAAAGAATTTTATTTATTTACAATGAAATGTTACAGGATAGTTACAGATTATTTGAAAATTAAAATCAAATCAGTTCCATGACAAATGAAATATTATTCACCGTTTGAGAATATCAAACACTAACGGGAAATCTACAGTAATGTAGCGAGATTTCTCTGAAATCATTATAACCAACCTTGCAGTCGGCAAATTTGCCTAAGCTGAACACTATGTACACTAGACATCTGAGGAATTGAGGACAGCATGATCCGAGGTTCTAAACGATTCTGTTTCTTGCAGTTATTTCATTTCATTCCTTGATATAAGCGTACAATTTTTATTTTAAGGTTTATATATGTATATCTTGATAGCTTTATTATAAGTCACGTCCTAAACGCGATGGATTGCAAACAATGATGAAACATGTTTCGGTTACTTTCAAAAGTTATCGAGTATTATTGTTTTCTAAAAATTCTTAGCGATCGTTTAGCGGTTATTTGGAGTCGGAAAACTACAGGGAAATGTTTGATTACGTTTGTTCATAGGGCACTTCGTTAAGTATTTTGTACTCCTACAATGCTCACATTGTTACAATTATAGCAGTTTATGGTCGTTCAGCTTGTGTCACTATGTGTATGGAAGCTATGTAGGAAGTAGTTCTGAGACCAAGTCTTTTTCTTTTGAATTTTTTTGTGAACAACGTAAACGTGAAAGCGTGAAAATAATAAAAAGCGGTGATCGCTGTTACAGGTGAACATCTACGGACTCTTCTTATGGACTTCAAGAGTAACGTAAATTCACTCCTGTAATCTCATAAGAGGTAGGCAGAGGAGTGTAGTACATTCTCACGTTGCACCAGTTACGTTTACATCCCACTATGGAGTAGATGGTAAATCTATCGTGAATCATTATTGTGGTGAATCACTACTAGTAAATCTAAATTAGAAAAATCCAATATTGGCCGACCCGGAATTTGAACCTAGGTGCTCCCGATCGGCGGTCGCTCTTGCAATCAACACGAACAACGAGGCAGTCAGAGAGACTCCAAGAGTTGTTAATAAGAAGTAAGAGTATTACTGTCCGGTATAATGGGTGTGTGTGACGTTAGTCACGAACACGATGCTACTCCTCCAACCTGTGATATCCTTCGCTAGAGACATCTGTAATCCGTAACACCGAAACACGAATTTGTTATTAACAATCCTATCGCAGTAGAAATGAATGTAGCTGCGGTACTGTCCCGAGAGAAGCATAGACATGTTATGGATTGTGGAAACGTGATTTAGTGGTAACTTGAAGCGTTGGTCGGATGGATTTCAAGAAAATACAATCTGTTCAGCTATTTTAAGTGTACACATTAGTTGCTTTAACGATGTTTTTCAAGAGAGCCTGCACGCTTTAGAATAGTTCACAATGTCCTGTAAGATGTATAATGTTTGATGTATTGTATGTCGCTAGCGTGGCAGACTATTGCTTCTCTTTGCCTTCCGCTTTTTTATTTCTGAGGATACTCCAGTGTCCGACACTGCTGGATATTGTTGATGATGAATTCATGAATGATTAGTGAAAAACTTACATAAATTCTATATAATATTATATAGAATAAGAGGATGGGGAGATAGAAAATATTCCTACTTTGTACAACTCGCTATTACCATTATTCGGCCAAAAAATATTATCTTTATTAATTAAAGCATATTATGATCGCAGCCGTGATTAATGTTACCAATATCAGAAACAGTCGCCATCGGCGGAACATGAATTCATTATGTGGTACCGTTTTCATAATTCCGTTTTCTTCTGAATATTCAGTTGCTGTGTTAAGAGATTGAGCATATTCAAATGTAGGCTTGAATATGAATGATGACATTAAAATCAGGAATAGGCAACCAGCTGGCTTTTTTTCGATATTCTCTGCATATTTTTAACACTCTACGTGCCATTGAATACATTTTTCATTCATACATGGAATAACATTGTCGCGCTTGAGAGAATGGTTGATGAAAGAATGACGAAGCAAATATAAAATGCGGTTGTTGATGGACGAAAATGCCGAGGGAGACCAAGTCTCACTTATCTTAATCAAATAGGCTGGATATTGGGTGATAAAGGAGTCAGAAGTCTCCGCAACCGGCGTGCATGTATGAAGAGAGTGATGAATGTAGAAGAAGCGCGGCAGGTGTGTAAGTATAGACGTAGATGATATTCATTGCTATCTTCCTACCCCGTAAGGGTCCTGGCGTGAAAACTTGTATGCATATGTATATTTACGTCTTATGCGAAAATGCATTATGTTAAATGATATATATGTTAATTGAAGCAAATATAACTTATTGGTTAAAATTAACTAATTCATTAAATAAAATTTTCGCAGAAATTATACGACAGATTTTGTTAATCATTGAATTAAAATATATCTAAATTGTAATATTTCCCAAATTCGACAGCAGTGCTGGTAAAGTAGGTCTGAATGTTGTTGTAGACGAGTAACTTTGGGTCTTTTTCAAAGAATAAAAATATCTGGACCGCTGTCAAATAAGAAGTGGTCTCTGCGGACATTTTTGTTTGTATCTCAGTCTAATACGGGAACTAAGTGTGATGAAAGTTTTCCAGAAATATTAAAGCAGCTCGGTAACTCCTTGCTACTACCGCCGTGTTCACGAGTATTTCAGCTCTATTATAATAATTTTAAAAAGTATAAAACATATAAAATGTTTCTTGAACGACAATTACTTTAATTTTAAAAACAAGTACACAATAAGTTGAGCTGTTATTGTGAAAGTAGGTCATCTTGAACAAACAGGGCCCTGTAACTTATATTTTGAAGTGTTCAAAATTCTAGTTATAATATTTTACTAGAAAGCTTATCACGACAGGAACAGTAGAATACGATGTCTTAAAACAAAGTACTGAAAATAAGTGAGAAAAAGAAGAAATAATTTCTGTGAGGATTTGAAAATCGTTTTATCTCTAAATATCTCCGAATTCTCAGTGTAATTTTGTTCTCGCTGTAACGTTCAAACGATACTAGCCAATGAGCTGTCGCTAAAATGGTATGCACCCTTTGTAAAAATCAAACGTTGTTTAAAATGTTACTGTAATATTTATTTAATTTTTATTGTACATAATAACAGGTACAAAAGGCAAACTTAATGCTTAGTAGCATTCTCCACCAGGCAACACTTGAATCATAGTAAATACTTAATATAAAAACATAATGGCAGGCAACAGGATATAAAAACAATAATAATGAGGACTGATAGATGGAATAATGATTAATTTAATGATTAGATACAGAATTTACAACAATGTATATATAAAGATATAATAAGTATGGTGCAATAAATGATATTAATATACCTAATAATAAATACATCACTACTAAATTTTCTAATTTAGATTTTCTAGTAGTGGCTCGGAGTCTGGATATGTGCCCGGTATATGGCAATTGGCTCACCACCTATTCCATCGTGGGACGTAAAAGTAATTGGTGTATTATTTGTATTCACGTAATTGTAGCCGAGTCTAAGATAGGCTACGATATACCGTGATCTGCCAACGCCGGGTTTAGTCACATCTTACGATACCCTGATACGCGGCCCCGCAAGCGGTCGGGGAATGTAATCTTTTTCCGCTCCGACACGGATAGTAAAATATAATTTGAATTTGATTATAATTATTATTAACTAACAAGTCAATGTTTCTAAAAACACGTAGGTATAATATACCTAAAACGTAACATCACGTCTGTAATCCCCAAAGAGTTAGGCAGAGGAATGTAATATAATATATGTGCATAGTAAAAATAAAATATAACTGTACATATACATAATCAATCACCAACCCTTTTGTTCTACTGTTGGACTTTGGACGTTGAGAATGGAAAAGATTAAATATATAATCTGCAAGTGTGGGTTGGCGGGTTTAACACCCATTAATAACCTTTTGGAAATCTCTAAGGTTTCCTCACGATCTATCCTTCACTTTTACGACAAGTGACACTTAATCCTACAAAACCAAATTGTTTGTAATGAAAGATATTCCAGGATTTGTACCCATGATACCTGGAGTGAGAGTATAAGCTTCGACCACTACGCTATACTAAGCATTTATAGCTAGAAATACGTTGATAGAGAAAATGATTGGAATATTTTTGGTTTCGGTGTCTAAGCTGCATAGATGTCTATTAGTATGTACGTATTTTTACAACAACGCTAAAACAATATTTTAGATTTTATTATTCATATAAGCAAAAGTCACGGATATGACATTGACCTACTTCGGTCTGTTATTTGAAATTTAAAACAGTTGATACTCTAAGAGCCCTAAGTGGGTCAGGGGACATCGAACGCATAGTCTCGGTGGCAGACGATTTAGAATGTGTGAAGCGATTTTAACATAACACGTGTACAACCAAACAACGTAAAACTGCCTATATCTATACTTATGTAATTATTCAAGAGATTGTAAGTATTTTGCGTACAATGAATAAATAAATAAAGTAAACAAAAGATTTGGTGAGAGTGATCGCGATAACATTTTGTAACTGAACCCGGATTTGACAAAAGCCAATTCATTACTAAATTCAAATATAGTTTATTTTAAAATTACACGGATTCAATGCAAAATTACATCAATAACATTTTACAGACACATGGTTGTTATTATTTATGCGTTAAGTAATTTACTTTGCTTACTTTATCTGCGTTTATTTGGGTACAATCTTTGTAACAGCGTAACAATCCAAGAATGGCTGTTTATTGGAATGTGTAATGGTGACGTCTCCGCAGTCTTCGGTCGAAGACTTCAGAATAAAATAAATAAACGATTGTCATGATTAATTGGCCAATAACCTTAGAAACGACGTCATCCTGCGTGCATGTTTACTTGTACTTGAAGTGACAACGGTATGAAACAGCTATAACTTTAAGATATTTATTTATATGTCGTTACGTTAAGATATTTTATGATTTTATGATTTACGATTATACGAAATTAAAAAATAATTAAAACTGGATAAATTCATTTTTGAAAAATTGAATGTATCATAATATATTACGATTCTGTATGAACCTATTATAAACGCCGCGGGTTTGGGATCACACCCTAACTGAAATCAATGTAATTCAAAATCGGGTTGGCGTCTATCACTGTACAAAATTGTAGGCATGCTTTAATGCGGAAGTAAACATCTCGAGGAAATTTACGTAACTTTGAGTTTACCGTAATGTTTTCTAAGAGGTCGTAGCGGTAGAATACGGCATTGACCCTTCTCATTCTAAAAGGTAACCTACGTCCAACAGTGGAACTATTTCGGTATAAATTTTCCGAACATCAATCTTCCTTGATAACTAAGATACCTATTGTACCATTATAAAATATATTTGATTAATTTCAAGACATTTACATGAAATCTGTAGATGTTTATAGCCAGCAAATATTACAAAGTACGAGTAACAGTAACTCAGTAACTCGTAAACAGTAAATAAGGCTTTAAATTGAAATAATTGGCTTTAAATAATTGAAATGTTTGTACACAGAACTTATTACATGATGGAACGTAAATAAACTGGTGAGAGTGTACTACACTCCTTTACCTACCTCCTCTCGAATTACAGGCGTGATTGTTAAGTTTAAAATGTTTTTTGATTGATTATACTTATTTTTATTTAAAATTAGGAGTAAACTATTCAACCTTTCCTTATAAAAATATTTAATATCTGCGAATTTTCTTAATATCAACAGTTATTTTCTAAAACACTTGCGTGAAGTAGGACATTTGGAACAGAAACAAACAAGTTTGTTTGTGTTCGCTGAGATATGAATAAAGTACGCCTGTGCTAGACGTGGACCTTTATTATGTTTATGTTCTCAACATTTCTGGTTTTGTTTTTATTGATTTAGTTATGTATGACATATTAGAAATATAACATTAGAAATAGCATCAACACCATTAAATTTATTCGTCCTTCTATTCGTCGTCCGGTATTTTTTTTTAATAAAAAATATATTAAAGACGCACGCTTTCACAAATGCTAAGTGACAATTTTTAGACTAACAGATATTTGCATTGGAGAACATGTAGAGAACACTCGAGTATGTGTCTTCACGATGTTTAACTACAGTGTTATAGCGAGTTAGCGAGTGGTATTTGTTTTGAAGAATGCCAAATTTACAAAGATAGAAATGTGTATACGGAATCGCAATTAAATACTTTAGATGAAGAGCGAAGATACTTACACAAGAAAGGCATAATATCCCACGACCTTTGCCGTGTTACCGTTCTGCGCGCACGCATCCAGCCTTGTCCTTAAACTTGATAGAGGCGCGGTACACACCACACGCGCTCTGGCGTCAGTTGCCGTAGTGATCGTGTAACTCAATAAGTTGCTTTAGCACTTTTAATTACACAAAATACAAACAATACAAACAATACAATTAAAAGTTGAATAACCTATGTCATAATAATAATAGTTATGTAAATGTTACTTATTTTTAAATGTGACGATTTTAATTAAATTTTGTCAAATTGTGTTTATATAGCGGTTGAATTAATTCAGACAGTGAAAAATATTTGTCAAATGAAGCGATTTATTTAAAAAGTAAATTAAAAATAGTGGCATGGTGTGAAATCGAGTATTTTTGGTGGCATTTATGAACTACATTAATATTTTTATGTAAAAAAACCTGTGTGACAAATAACTGTTTTAAAGTGAATTGGAATAGCTATGAATATTTACATTAAAATTTTAAAAAGTGTTGTTTAATTTTAATATCAATATAATCATATGAAGGGATTTTAAACGAGTGTCGGTTTTAAACAGAACCTACCGTGCTCGATGTTAGTGTTTCAAAACTGTCAAAATATTTCATTTCAAATGGTAAGTTTTTTAATATTGACTTTTATTAGATTTAACAACATCGTTTCGTAATAAATATGCCAAAACAATCAATCCAAATCCGCAAAATTAAAAAAAATGTGACATGTTTAAAAGGAAAACAAAAAAAAGACAGATAAGAAAATAGGCAATAACATTAAATTAAAAAAAATCAGTTCGCCTTCATTTAAAAAGAGAACTATAGAACGTGTTCATTTGGATTTATATTAAAGTTTAATTTATTACAGGTTTTATGCTGTAGGTGCGCCATTAGTTATTCTTGCTATTCAACCGGTTCCATGGCTTTGCCTTCGAGTCGCAAGATGCTTTAACTTGATATGCGACATTTTGCCTTGTATAAATTTCAAACACCACAACATATTACTTGGTATGCTTAATCAACAATACATTTCCAATTGCACATTTCATCATTTTACATTGGGTTGGCATGCATGGTCGCGGTCAGGCTGGTCGTTGAAAAACATTACACAAGAGTTCTCTTTATTGTTACAGTACATTTAAAAAGGGTTATCGTTAATAAAATGGTTACTATAGTTCGTAACAGGTGTACCTATGTGTAACTCTCAATCTCAATGGAATCTCAAACGTACGTATTCAGATAGAACGTAAACTAACTATTAGACAGTTTGCAATATATCCGAAAGTGATTTTTTATATTTCGAATACCAAAGTTCTGGACGCTATATATACTCATAGTTGTATCTTTCTTAATATATACCTCAGCTTCTTCCTCTTGTCAAAGACATGTTTTATAAATATCATTTGTATATTAAATTCAAGAACTACTGCGACCATGACAGATCTGTTGTAGTAGAAACCGTAGCAGTGGTCTTGAATATTAGAGGTTTGATATCGCAAGACACTACGTACAAGGAGATGACCTAGTGAGCTAATCTAACATAAATCCATCAATATAGTGTAGTTTTGAGAATTAATATTTTTTTTACATATCGATAGCACTATTTTAATAAATATATAATAACTTTTGTTATAGACCAATTACTCGTCCATATTGAGTAGGTATCCAAAATTTAAAACATTGTTTTTTTTTTCATTTAAATATTTCACTACTACTTATATCTATCTGGAATAAGTCTTATAATCAATTTCATTTATAAATGATAATAATTATTGCCTTATTTATTTCGTTAATGTACATGTGACTCAGACGTCGATGTAAATGGTTTTTACGTTGTCATAAGTACGAGCTGTTATCCCGCATTGAAGAGCATGACTATGTATTTACCGGCTTAACTCACGTATATGTTTCGGGACGGTCCGAGTAGTTTCAAACCTGTACGAGGTCTCCATGAGCTCCCGCCCTATGCACCGAGGTCGCGGCGGAAACTGAAAAGTGTCATAAGTTACACGTTTTTCGTGATAATAAATTACCTATCGCTGTCGAAATTCGTAAAGTTTTAATGTGTCAGTAAATTGCGTTCGAGTCAATGGACGTTTTTTTTACCATGAAGATTTGAGTTATCTCGACATAAAAAATAAAAACTTAGGTTCATATAATAAAGAATCATAAAAAAACATATTGTTAGCTACTTTTTACATCATCTATATCATACAAACCTACAAAAGAAAAATACAATTTCATGTGAACACAGATTTTATGCCCTTCATTTCATTTCATTTTGTTTTACTATAAATACTCATGCGTACAACCTCTTTAACCCCACTGCTGGGCGAACGTCTTTATCACAACTGCGAGAGATCTAATGCATATTGCCCCAGGGTTCTCTAGTGCGGAAAAGTTGATATTATGGCGTAATGTACCTGTAGATCGCTTAGTTTTTTGCATTTTTATTTAGACATCGAATTATACGAGTAGGTACGTAATATGTAAACATACATACAATAAGGTAGTGCTTTGCAGTAGCAGAGTACTCTAAATTACCTGCTTATTTAACATTTAATTATTGTTGCCTCGTAACAAAAATATTTTATAAATTATATGTTATATTTATTCGTAGTTACGTCTACATTAGATATGAATCTATGGCTTATTGTAAGGTAAGGACTTCTTTATATACCTACATATTCTCGAGTAGTTTTTGATGTATTGGTCTTGATCTAGAAAGTGCAAGTAGTCCGTTTACTCCGCGGACGACTTATTAAGATTAAAACACACGATGTTTAACAATTAGGTACTCACGACTTCAACACCAGCAGTGATTACTGAACGCCCATTCCACGTAAATTTTATTCCAGTTTATTGCGTATTCAAATATATGTAGTTTTATGTGTCTGTAAATTGTTAAGAGTGCCTTTGTTTTTGAACATACAGTGTTAGTATTTGCGCATTTTCCTGTATTCTAAGCATGATTGTTCAAGAAACGAGTTGTATAGACCGTATATTATGGATCATATATTTGTTTCATATATGTATGTATAATGTTTACCATGTTATAGTACTGAATTTGTGGTTGTGTATAAAAATCTTACAGACAGAGAGGTTACGTTTTGTTATATTAATCTATATAAGCATTTTTAATTGTAGACTGAGCTTTATTACAATTGAAACAGTTTAAAAGAATAAATTCAATTATAATTATTTTATACTTAATTTGAATGTTAATTTGAAATCTATTTACAATTTAATGGCCATGTATCACGTAAGGTTTGGATTAAACGAGATTTTTTCATCCATCGCCTTTTATCTTGCATTGGTTTCGGTGCCTAATAATATTTAACTACTATTAATTATTATTAACTATTAATTAACTATAAATTAATTAATTGGTTAACGAACGTGATTTATGTTAATAAATTAAATAATAATGCGGATTAATAGTACAGTACGGAAAAAAAGGGTAGGTACAGTCCTCAAAAATATAACATTTTTTCAAATTGACCAATTTTATCGTTTTTTTAATGGTGATAAATGGATATTGATGGAGAAAAATTATACATCTACACACATATAATAGAAAGTAGCCCGTGAGACTGAAATTTGTGCCATTCAGATATTTCATTTTCATTATTTAACTTTCAAACGAGCTACAGTCAGATTTTATCCCATCAAACTTGCATTGTACGAATTAAGATTTTAGTTTCGCGTCACATTTGCCATCAATTCTGAAATGAGTTTGTTAAACTGAAGAATTTTTTGAAAACTACAAGTTCTGGATTACTGTGAAATATTTACGTATATAAATATATACGTAAAACAAAAGTATCAAAACTATTGTTTTTAACTGACAATTTAATACCTTTTGACTAGCAATTTAGTACCTCTGACCATTATCCACTCACGCTCCTCTGCCTACCATGGAGATCAGTTGATGTTATGTTACGTAAATCATTATTGCAGTATTAAGCAGCGCCTAAGATTCCTTACATATAAAAAAATGGAAATCAAATGACCTCGATCGATTGGATCGCCAGAGACTCCACTATGACAAATTCAGCCTGGTCAGCGTTACCTCAGATGTATGCCGCTGCGATCCCAAAGGTACGAAAGCGAGCACTGTGATTTTGCTGAGAAAGAGAATTTTTACAGACGTATCAACCAAATGTGTAAAACGTTTTAACACAGTTGCCGTAAGCATCATACAAGTTTATGCTCCACTAGAAATAAGAAAGATGTTTCTTATTAAACCTCCTAATTATGATACTAACCTACTAATATATTAATTATGATAATAAAAGAGAATGATACATTTTATATAACATTTAAAGTTCAAATACATAATGTGTAATTGTGCAAAGAAGTAGGAGGCGGTAGGAGTCCAAAATGTTCAATGTGGCTTACGTACATATGTATATACGATATTTATGAATAAATTTTTGAGTATAATACTAACTCTACGATAAAATGTATTCTTTTTTTAAAGTTATCCTTGACATTAATAGTAATAACAAAACAGCTTTGGAAGACGATAAACATTTTGAATAACACTATAATTATAGTACTAATAAGTTGTATGTATTTATTGTTTCTCCAATCATTTGCATAAGATATTATGTTAAAATTACCTATGCGGATAATATGTTGTGTTACACGTTACATCAGTTGTTATAATAGCTACAATAATAATGTAGGTATAATAATAATGTAGTTTATAACAATATTTTGACTGCCTCGTTGGTCGTATTGGTTGCAAGTGCGACTGCCGAACGGGAGGTCCTGGGTTCGATTCACGGGTCGGGCACTACTAAATTTTCTAATTTAGATTTTCTAGTA
>DWDV01001193.1:0-13865 GCA_018245615.1 Mimoniades ocyalus | reverse complement strand
TATTCCATCGTGGGACTTAAAAGTAACTGGTGAAACGTGGGAGTGTTCTACATTCATCTGCCTACCTCTTCGGGGATAACAGGCGTGATCTTACGTTGGATATAAGGAAATTATTTTAACAGTGATGTGTATTTAAAGTAGTTAAATAAAATAGATTTCATTTCTATTTTAGTGACATAATACCTTTAGATTATAGTAGGGTGCATAATTAATATTATGTGCTTTTTATAGCAGTTATAAGGATTTCGTGTAAAAGTCAAGTCATATATAAAAGTATAATAATAGTCATAGTAATTGTATAATAATGAAGTTGTACGAAATGAAATAATTACGTTTCTTATAACACGAATAGAATTTCTAATTGGATGTTTATTTTTATATTATTATTTTACACAATAATTACTAAAACATACATACCTAATTACATTTGATAACATGTACATAATTACATTTGATAACATGTACATAATTACATTTGATAACATGTGATAACAAATGATTATTAATAACGCAAAATGTAAACATAAATTCAAACCTCATTAGTTTTCATACTATGACATGCCAAATATTTCATTTGATTAGGATTTTGTAAAATTCAGTAAATGTTTTAAATTATAAAAAGGCTTTGCATATTTTTTATTCAACATAATCCTATTTACGCAGTTCTTTGCTTGTTGAACTTAATAATATACACGACGTATTGCAAAAATATTCTGCCTGTATGCATTGCAAAAACTTTTAATCCCTAAAGTATCGGTCTTCAGTGTGCAATGAATCTGGATATTTCAATAGCTCTTTTTCCACTAGCGAAAAATTCCTGTATTTATGGAAATGGCAGTTTAACAGGAGACGAACGAAACTAATAGTAAAATAATTGTAGACTAGATTAGAAATAGTAAAATAATTGTAGACTAGATCAGAAATAGTAAAATAATTGTAGACTAGACTAGGAGTAATAAAATATGTGTAGAATAGACTAGCAGTAGTAAAATATATGTAGACTAGTCTAGTAATAGTGACATATTTGTAGACTACCATAAATCAGCCGTAACGTGTCATTTAATTATAATTAAATGTTAATTATGTATATTACTTGCGTTATCATCTAGGTTGACTGGTACAAAATGCTAATCCGCTCGGTGTTACCAAGAAAAATATTTAATGAATATTAATTAAACTAACATTGTCGTGGCAGATACAACTGTGTACTAATTACGAGTACTATTATTATGTATTTAGTAAAGTAATAAGACTTCTACATGTGAATGTATTCTAATTATAGTCCAATGTTTAAATATTTCTTTCCTTTCTTTTCCATTCTCACAAAATGTAAATATTATAAACAATATCTCATTTTCTTTCCCTGTGTCAATAATTGCTAACGCTATTACATTCTGATATGATAGTAATGTATTGGAGTGCGAGATGTTTCATCTATTGTACTGGCGATGTTAAGTAGTTCTAACATTGTATTTCTGTGGAAATTCATGTGAGACATGTGCTCCCTCACAGTATGCATAAATAAAGCTTTGACCCAATATTAAATTTATACATGTTTAAATAAACGTGGAATGAATTTTCAATAATTATCTTAAAATTAGATGCTACGAGATTCCTCATATTTATTTATTTATTTATTTAAAAGTTACACTAACATAGTGAACACTGTCACAAACACTGTAAACTAATGACATGATTAAATTATTGCACAAGTGTCACCACAATTACAGGTGTAAACGACATGCATAAAGGGAATCCAGCTTAAACTATTAACATCATTGACAAACAAATCAAGTATTGCGTCTTATGTTTAAATTGAAGCAATAGGAGAGAAATATACAAAGTGGAATTTCATAATAATAAAATAAATTAACAAACGATTACAATTAAAACAAATTCTCAAAATTTAAAAAAAACAAACATATTAAGGTATCTTTTTCACAATAAATTAAAGAAAAATTAAAACAATTAAAGCAATTCAAATATATAAAAATATTGCAAATTTGGTATAAGAAACATATTTACATCATGTTTAAATTCATCCTATGTTATAATACGTTGTTATAAGAAATATTTGTATTCAGAATACTTTGTTTATTTATTCATTTAAGAAAGCACAACCAAAAGTCAAATTTAATTCATAATGATTAATCAAATGTCTGCAATATGTATTTTCTAAATCGTTGGAGGTGATTCGAGAACACATCAATTAGCGGAGCTTTGACCTGATTTACGAGAATGTTACTAGACTTAAATCCTGTCTTAAATTTTGATGTATCAACGCTTTTATTGTGGACTAAGTTGTAGTTTCTTAAAATTCTGTTTAGAGGGCTAAAGTGGCCTAATTTAGTTCGTGCGGTTCTTACGACAAATGGCTTGTAATGCAATGCTCTGGGTAGATTTCTAGGTACACAGATATTTATCCTACCCAGCAGATCACTGGCGTCAGTACAACCATTAACAAGTTTATGCAGGAACATAAGATCCAGCATTCTCCTGCGATTGAGAAGAGAATGCAGACGAAAGTATTGCAGTCTATCACCGTAGGTAGAAAGTGATTTTGCTAACTTAAAACGATATGATAAGTGATATAAGAATCTCTTTTGCACACTTTCTAACCGCTTATTGTAAATGTCGTAGTGCGGGCTCCACACAACACTGCAGTACTCCAAGATGCTACGAACTAGTGCTGAGTAAATAGCGATTATAGTGCTTGGTTTTTTAAAAACTCCGCTATTGCGTAAGACAAAACCCAGTGCTTTGAAAGCCTTTTTGACAATGCCATCGATGTGAAGGTTGAAACGAAGTTTACTGTCAAGTATTACACCCAAATCTCGGATATGGTTAACCTCGTTAAGCGGAGTACCGTTAATAGCATAACTATATGGAGTGTAGACATTTTTTCTGGTAAAATGAATTACACAACATTTACTGGCATTTAAACTCATCCCATTAGTTCCACACCACGTCACTAAGCTATCCAAATCCGTTTGTAGCAGCAGAGCCTCTTTGAGAGAATTTACTGGTCTGAAAAGTTTTAAATCATCGGCAAACATGTAATATTTGGTATTGGTGAAACATTTACCTATGTCGTTAATAAAATAGTTAAATAACAAATAACAAATAGCTGGGTATTGACGCGTGGTAGGCGAGAGCGGTAGACTTTGGATGGCGATGTCGAATGACGGGAAGGACAGCGCATTCCTCGCAAATGCTAATTTGACTTCTGCGTGTTAAAGTAGTTTGCAGGTCTCCTAAGGCTCACCGTTTACCACGCAGCTCCGGCACGAGCCCTTGCATGACTGCAGCGAGGGAGCACACTCCGGCGCCGTCAGCTACCAGCCGTTCCCGCTCTAGTATATTTATTATAGCCCGAGCTATATACATTTCGTCCACCAACAGCTATAAAGAGACGGGTTAATGCGTAGAAAAATGACTAGCAATAAATACCAATGAATAAATTTGTACGAAAATTAATTTCGATACTTTATAGAACATCCAAACTCAGATTGTAATTATGCAAAAAGCTTTTTGTCTTACGAGACAATTTAAATACATTCGTACTGGTCGCTACAGGTGATCTATGTCTTTTGCAAGCTGAGTTTTCTTGAGCGTGAAACATAAAAAGTGACTAACCATTCTGTCTAGTCTTCCTTTTATAGTAGCGAAGGCGTTTGTTCCAACTATAGCAGCATTAAGACCCTGAGCCAGATTGGGTACGACCGACAACGCCACTGGCCTGCCGGCCTGCAGCGCCTTCATCATTTTTGGAACTTTCGCGCACTCCGCTCCCTATAAAAATTGTTTTCACTGTAACGCACTCTTCGAACTTAATCTCTTGTGTTATGCTCTTAGTTTTAAAACAACAAACACACAGATCCATTTACCATATTCTAAAGTAGTAACTATGCTAAGGCCGGATCCCATAATATAAAACTGAAATATTATTACTTACATATACGAGGCAAGAGCACTTTAGCTTCTTGCAAGCCACTAAAACAGCGGCTAGTAAGCCGCCCGCTGCTACCGGTACTATCACGGCGTCCGCTTCGGGCAGTTGCGTGATGATCTCCACGCCCACGGTGCCCAGCCCCGCCATCACTAGTGGCTCGTCTGAACTGCGAGTTACGATGTATCATTAGTATAAAATGTATCATAACAGAAGAATAACAGTTGAACCGACTGATAAAAATACTTTATACCTATTTTTGTCGACTGTGTGAAATTTGTTTCAATATAAATTATCATTATAATTTTTTTTTATCATAAAATAATCCGGTAGAATTGAGTGACAAAGCCATCTCAAGGTGTCTTTGTAATTTGTGTGAAATTTCAATTTATAATGAAAAGTTGACACGATTGATAAAACTACATGATATTTGTGCGAATTGTGTGAAATCTCTACTCTTGTGACCAGATATTTTGTTCTGAGTATACATACAAAATTTAACCTTAGCATTATCTGTTTAGTTTCTCGCTGCACCTTTTTCGCGTAATTATAGGCATCATCGAATGTGTCTCCGCATAGAACGACATCGGCGCCAAGCTCGGAGCATCGCTGCGCGAACACTGGTGGGCAATTTTCTGGTAATGCCACCGTCACCTATAATTTTATTTTACCGGTACCAGTAGGTACTATACTTTAACAACCCACTCCTAGAGCGCTTCAATCAAATTCTGCGAGCATCTCTTTAAAAAAAAGCGCCTTTTAAAATTAAATATCAGTGGCTGTCACGGCGAAGGAAAAGATCGTAATGTAACGTGCACGATTTAAAATTCTCCATTCTGTATTCGAAAGCGTCTAAAGTGTGCCAACTCGCACTTGGCCAGCGTTGCAGACGGCAACCTGAACACCTTGGATTCTGAGAGGAGACGCCTGTCCCACAGTGGAATAATAAAAGGGTGATGATAATATTGATATTGTTCATTATTATTGTTTTAGTACCCAGCATGAAAGATATTCTTTCCCAGCGAATTTGATTGTTTAAAATTTTAAAAATGTCAGTAGGTAATAGATGTAACGTAACATCACGCCTATCATGTCCGAAGAGGTAGCCAAAGGAGTGTAGTACACTCCCACGTTTCACGTTTTACCAGTTACTTTTACGTCTCACTATGAAGTAACTGGTGAGCCTATTGCCATACACACCGGGTACATTTCCAGAATCCAAGCCACGACAAGACAATCTAAATTAGAAAAATCCAGTAGTGCCCAACCCGGGATTTGAACACGGGACCTCCCGATCGGCAGTCGCGTTTGCAACCAACACAACCAACGCGGCAATAACATAATCCAGAATAACACGTAACGCCATCTTGTATCGATTAGAGGAAACAACTATTATAGTACTCTACATATTTCCAGAGCTTTTACTTACGAATCTTACGTAATTTGTGGCATTTAATAAACTAAGGTATATTTCTACTGAATCGTCGTAATGAGTATCCATATATCACCGGCACTCCCAAAGCTCCACCGTGATACGCAGCTCCCAGTCCCATATTTCCAGTCGAAGGCACTACTACTCCACGTCTCGCCATTTCGTCTCCGCGGGCTATCATGGCATTACGAACACCACGTTCTGCGCAACTAAATTTCCAAAGTTTCCAATATAGGTATGTCAGAAATTTATGAAAAACATCTTACGTATTTTAATAACATTACCTGCCCGTGTATTGCAAATTTTCACATTTTAGGTAGATATCGTAATCCATATATTTGCTGAGCTTTGCTTCCTGTAAATTTGTTTGATACTAATTATTTCACTTATGCAGATGCGAAACAATCAAACAATCACCGTAGGTATTGACTTAATCTTATACAAGATGCATTTAGAGAAGCAGATAAGTTTCAATCTGGTTATAAATCAGATAATGAGTGAAAAATCACATCCAAAATATACAAATTTAACAGCTTGTTCCAGCGCTCATCGTCGGCCACTACCGTTACAAACTTGGAAAAGTTCTCGAATTATATCTTTTAAATACCATCTTTGGTCCGTACTTTGGTCTATATAAATACCCTTTCTGCCCCATATGGAATCTAGCGTGACGATATACATAATAATAATAGAAAAAAAAACAAACGCAAAGAGGAGTATGTATTATCCCATCTTCAATTCGCTCCACTGCTTGTTTTATATCATTGAACGACAGTACGTAAGGGCTTTCCGAAATGTAATCTGGGTCGTCCTGAGAAAGGGGATTATTATATTATTATACTAAGGCTGCCGAAAATTCTATACAAGTCAGATGCAAGATTATTACCATCTGTAATACTGATTATAATGGATATTGTTTGAACTATATTTTTAAAATTTCTAATTTCAATTTATATGACATGCATTGTTGTTCTTGCAGATCACTCAAGATGACATGAAAAGTTGGTTGGACATTGGGTGGTTATTTATATTTTCATTCACCATAAATTATAAAAATGCCAGGTACACATTTATGTTTTTTGCAATATAATCATATTTTGTTGGATTTACATTGGACACAAGTGAAATGTTAAGAAAATTAAAATAAATTAAAATGACTGTAAATAACTGCCATTTTTGAAACTAAATTTAAGGCCAAAATTCATTAAAGCTGAATAGAAAGGGCTGAACAGATAACAAAAATATGTAATATCAAGTGTGTAATACCCAAAGGGGTAAGTAGAGAAGTGTGATACACTCTGACATGTTAAAAGTCTTATTAAAAACAGATACTACACTACATGAACTGACATTTTTACTCCATTTCTACAGGCCTATGTTTAAGATGTTGCAGATGTTAGCAGTCTTATGCCTGCTGCCTGCTCATTTACACAGTTCAAAGAAGAAATCATATATAGAAATAAAAATACATAATAGGGGTAAATTTTAAATTTTATTATAAATTTTAATTAATAGCCAAAGCATCATTCTGTACTTCTTGAGCTAGCAATACTTGGAGATTTAGCAATTTATTCTTTAAAACTACAATTCCCATGAGAACTATATTTTCCGGTTTCAATGCCCCACTTGATTCAACATTGTAGAAAAATTTATTGGGTTTCGCTTCCCAATTGAATTCTGCTTCATATTGTTCCTCATCTAGTTCTGTGTGTTCACTCTTGGGCCACTCATCAGGTTTTGGATACAGGGTGTGTCTCATGGCATTGTCAGGGTCATATTCGAACGACACACCGGCTGTAGGGTTCCATTTCGCGTGTTCCTTCCCAAATCCTTTCTTAGCATATGCTCTCAGTTTCAACTCTTGTCCCTTACGAAGCTTAATAATTAGTATCTCATCGATCTCTCCATAGTCAGCTTGGTCCTCATCCCTGTGACGGGATGTCACTGGAACGACTCTAGGGTCGCTGGACTTCAGATCAGCAGTCGTCACGTGTCTTGTTTGGTCATCTGTGCATTTTACATCTAGAGTGAATTCCACACTGCACTCTGGACAAAAGTCAGCGCACATGCAATCCCTTGAGTACCTAATTTTGTCGACAACATCGTCTGATATGAGTGGAATGAGCCCTATCCGGTGAGCTAAGAACTCGTCGCTTAGAACTGTCGAGTTTGCTTCTAACTGCACCCAGTCGATCGCCATAGTCGGTGTTTCAGCTATGAAAACACGACGCATGCTGTTGGCTACGCTTAATTCTGTATCTTCTACCACGAATTTCACATTATCATCGGTCAATTCCGTTATATGGACGGACGGCTGATTGGCGTACGGCATTTTTAAATTACTGTACACATAGAATGGGAATTTCTATTTGTGTTGATAATTACTTAGTTGTGTTGTTCCATTTAAGAAACAAAATCATAGAAATGTGTACTTTTATTGTCTTATTTTACGACTGAATTATTTTATTATATTTGAGCAATTCTAATACATATTACTATATAATGTTTAATTGAAATATCCAAAAAAGCCAAGAGCGCAAATAAATATTCTAGTATACATGACAGAAGTGACAGCACAAATGACAAACAAGTGACACTAGCTAGGATTTTAATAACATTTTAACGCTTTGGAATTGTTAAATTCGGCCAAGTAATTTTATTAATGTAGAAAATGAAAATATTCCAAATTTTTTTATTAACCCATACGATAAAAGATAAGCAGTAAAAGAAATCATACGAACATCACTGTTTACGAGACAACATAACATACGAGACTATTTTTTACGAGATAACGTAATATATTTTTGTGTGTATGATGGTGGTCTGATTTTTGAATGAACGTGTACGCATGCGACTTGGTTTACTTCTAACTTCTAACCTCGTATTCTAGCTATCTTCGAATTTATCAGGTATCTTCAAACTTCCTATTGTGTGGTTTTTATACATATGTTGTATGCTATTTCATAATGTCAATGCTGCTGATGTTTAAGATGTATTGCACGAAAATATAAAAAAAAACCGAATCTATTTTTATTCGTATAGGTAATTCAGATCCAATTATGTAATTTATGATATGTCTGTTTTACACAATTTTAAAACATTTCAATTGCATTATTAAATAATAAGCTAATTTGAACGTTACTTAGAGAAATATCACAAGTAAAATAACTGGTTTGCATAGCTCACGAACAGTATATTATTATCTAAAGTACTGGCGGCATTGCCTCATTGTAATTATAAGGTCATCTGTTGAATTGGACGAAGTGAGCTTCAGTTAATGAATTACCTTGAACCTCGATGTGACACGAATACTGTTTTTTGTATACCTACTCTTGTAGCCAATATATTATAGCCAGTATATTTAAAATAACGTATACGAATGGAGGCTTTGTTATAAGCATTACAGTGCCTTTCTATTATGTCCAAGGCAGTGGGGTTTAGACATAAGAACAACACAGCAGTATGGAGGAGCTCTTTTAATTTTAATTACAGCTAATTAAAAACATTTATGAAAAATTCGGTATGAACATTTACTACAACGGCGGTCGATAATACATATTTCATAAAAAAGAAACTTAACAAATTGATGTCGCAAGTCAGAAATTATAGATAATGAAAATGTTTTTAATATACTTTGTAACGAACTACAAAATTAACAAAACCGTATTAATACGTAAAAATGTTATCGTTTCGCTTTGTTTGTTTAATAATATTAACAAAGACCGGACTTAATACTTAAGTAGCGGTTTCTTCTAGTCACCCCACGTGATGAGTAAGTAGTAGGAATAGTTAGTCTGTACCTATACAAGTGGTACGGGTTAAATAAAGATCGAACTTCACTATATTTCGGTTTCGGTATCCATTTACACGAGATAGTCAAATTGTTCACAGCACACTTCAGCAACCTATGTTTCTCCGTTATTAAATCTTACTACTAAGTGAATGTAGTCTTCAACAATCTACCCGCTGTAAAAGTACCAATGTATTTATATACATGGATGATTCTAAGCTTTATCTTCAGTGCTTAAGCCAATTTCATTTGATGATGCACCTCGCTATACAGAACGCGGCTCTGGCAAATGGCTAATTGGCGTCACAGCTAAATGCTTTGACCGTCAACGGGCAGCACCTTAGTCGATGCGAAAACCGTTCAGTACTCTGCGTTCCCCAGTCGGCACACCCAGCGTTCGGATTATGGGTAAAACCGCCTTTGGGGAGGCAGCCTGTCTGGCAGTGGACTGAAACAGGCTCATGATGACATCTGGCGTTTTAACTTATACACCAATATATTTAACTATGACGCCTACAAAAGACTATATAACTCCTATATAAGACTATAACTCCTATATAAGAGTATACAACTCCTATATAAGACTATATAACTCCTATAAGACTATACCTCCTTTAAAAGACTATATAACTCCTATATAAGACTGTATACCTCCTTTAAAAGACTATATAACTCCTATATAAGACTATATGTCTCTTATATATTATACAATATAATAATACTGTGATCTCCATATAACATAATATTAATATCATTATAACACAGTAACATTGGATGTCGTTCCGTGTATGTTGGCCGAACGCGTCTCCAAATTAAGCAAGTTTACAATTAGTTACGTTATCGTAAATGTCGAGTAAAAGTTGCGAGACCGTTCAGTGCGTGGCCACGCAGCTATAGCGACCGGCCACATACACGGCAATCGTTTAATTTCGCATCAACCAGTTCAATACAAATGGAAAACTACGAAAATCACCACTCGGTAAGACAATCCGCCGTTATTAATCAATTAAACAACTATGGAAACGACGCGCGTGCAAAAACTAGATCAACGTCAACGAATCACGTCAAACCTCTAAGGATAGAGTTATTTGGCGCGCACTGCTCCCTGTCTACCCCGTAATTCATTCGGCGTAGCAGTACACTAATAATCAACGTGTATCAACGATAATAGCGTGTAATCAAATTTACTGCTTCTGCTTTAATTCAATTACATCTGGTTTAATGACAGTTGTTTATTGATTTCCTTGTTTATTGCAACCCTTATCACTACCCTTTGATCTGAACATATTACACTTATAAACCACGATAATTACATGTCGGTGCACGAACCGGGTCGCTTCAGTCACAGTCAACGGTTTACTCGCGAGAGGTAAATGTGCTCAGGTCATGAATATAGAGGAAATGTGTGACACAATGTTACAGAAGGTCGAGTTCGACCCCATGTGCGACAAGGACAACCCTCAGAAAATCAGCTTCGAAGATGTCTCGGCGGCCGCATTCCGGATACAAAGTGGAATTGTTAAAACGCCGTGTGTCGTAAGTAAATGTACTCCTTATGTAATATCAAAATGCCTGCCACGTTGGTCTTGTTGGTTGCGAGCGCGACTGCCGCCCGGGAGATCCTAGGTTCAAATTCCGGGTCGGGCACTACCGGATTTTTCTAGTTATGGCTCGGAATCTGGATATGTACCCGGAGTATGGCAATAGGCCAGTTACTCCAAAGTGGAACGTAAAAGTAACATGTAAAACGTGAGAATGTGCAACAATCCTCTGCCTACCTCTTCAGAGATTGCAGTCGTGATGTTACGTTACGTTAATTTCAAGCATTTCGTGAGATATGGATCCACGACTTCGCTGAAGTTTTGAAGAAGAGGCTCGAATAGCTCTGAAACTATTTGGGCTAAACCGAAAAAACATACGGATTTCGTCCAGTACACAATTTATTTTTATCAATATTTTTATTATTTATGATATTTAATAAATGCATTTTATCAAATGAAAATATTATATTAACGAAACTAAGATTACAATATTATGTAAACTAAGTTTACAGTTTTGCATGCTTGTTACGTCAGACTTATTTCATCAGTGTTGAATACTTGATTATAGTCATGAATGTTTATTTATAATTAATATGACTATACGTTACTCGTAAGTAACAGAATTAAACTACATATATTTTAAAACATTTTTAACTTGTAAACGAATGATTAAAATCGTTCAAAATTATCCCGTGCGAAAAAAATGTATCTTTGTTACGAATATGAGAAAAGGGTGAAAGAAATTAAAAAAAATATCTTTGCCAGTTAATTCAAAGTTCATAGAGAACTACGAAGATAATTTATTTTCATAATACGTGAAAACGTACGTCACCAAAGTTCCTTCCGCATTTATTATTAGATTAGAACAGATAAGGCAACGACATCAATCTATCAAAAAATATTTGTAGTTAATGAACGCGCAAAGTGCACACGAGTTTTAATATCAAGTATACTCCTTCAAGGGCGTCCAAGAGTTTAGTTACCTAATAATATTAAGATTGGAAATATTTAGAAGTGAAATTGTGTCGTAAGGTTCGGAGGTCTATAGGGTTAGGACAAGGCCTGATCATCATCAGCGATAGTAGGTATAAATGAAATGCCCGTCTAAGTTCAATGCTGGATATCTTCTCCTTCCTTCTGGCTTCCTCTGAGGTTTTCTTGTACATAATTCTCACGCAGGACATGCGGGTTGAACAAGCTCTAAGGATTTTTAATAAAATACGGAAGCTATTGATTAAATAAAAAAAAAACGTAACATCACGCCTGTCATCCCCGAAGAGGTAGGGAGAGGAATGTAGAACACTCCCAGGTTTCATCAGTTACGTTTGTGTCCCACTATGGAATAGGTGATGGAGCCTATTGCCATACACCGGCCACATATCCAGACTCCGAGCCACTAGAAAATTTAAATTAGAAAATTTAGTCGTGTCCGACCCGGGAATCGAACCCAGGACCTCCCGATTGGCAGTCGCACTTGCAATCAATACGACCAACGAGGCAGTCAATGTACATATGTATATATACTGGTAGTAGATATATTTTGGTAAAACGTTCACTGCCCATTCCATGGTACGTGTAACGTAACAGTTGAAACGTGAGAGTACTACTCCTCTGCCTAACTCTTCGTGAAATACAGGCGTGATATTATGTTCTTATTGAAGCAGTGGCTGTAGGTACCTATTTTGTTTTATCATCTATCTCAAACGTAGATTTAGCTAACAACTAGTTAACCGGCCACGTGCAGTATCAATCGGTTGTTCAACCGTAAGATAGCGACAATGTTACTCGTGACCTGATCAAAGGTTAACTGCCGATTATTGACGCGTCAAGTAGATCGTAACTATCAGACAAGGTCTAGATAGTGTCAAGTTCTAAAATCTAGGCATATGAAACTGGGTCGTATTGTGTATGGACATACTAATAATTACAAATCGAATTACCTCTTACAATTAGTCAATTTGTAACGATTTCAACTTAAAATTGTTATAACGATTTTGGTAAGATATTGTAATGATATACTCGTAAGTTGAACTTTGGGAGTCCTAAAAAGCGCAATGGAGGTTGAAGCATTATATGGGAATTGATTGAATTGAATCAAGGATAATTATAATTTAAACATAGATACAAAAAAAATTTACAGGGATTGTTCAGGGCAACATTATTTGTAAACGTAACATCACGCCTGTAAGCCCCGCAGAGGTAGGCAGAGAGGCGTAGTACACTTCCACGTTCCATCAGTTACGTATACGTCTCACTATGGAATAGGTGGTGAGCCTACAGTTATACTTCGGGCACAAATTCAAACTGAGCCAATACCAGAAATTGCAACTGGAAATTCTTAGAAAAGTCCAATAGTACTCGACTTGGGATCTGACCCGGGAGCTCTCGATTTGCAGTCGCTTTTGCAACCTTTTTTTTATATCATGTTATAGGCTAGTGTTTGGCCGTAATTTTGCCTGATGGAAAGCGCAGATGCGACCTGAGATGGAGCATGCATGCTTAGTAAAAGCCTGTTCTTTGAAGAGTCCTAAGCTATATGTGTCTGGGGACACAGACTCAAGCAGCACCATCCACTCCTTGGCCGTCTGGATTATAAACGTGGAACTAAACCGTTTAGTTCCGACTATTGGGATATCTACCAGATAATGGCTCTGCCGTGCGACTAGATGTTCGGTATAAGAAAGGCGCTGGAGGAATCAAACCGTGTAGTTCTTGCACGGAACAAATACCTATATTGGAATACATTCACACACACGAGTATTTGGTGTGAAACTAAGCTTGTTTTACGGCTATGAGACGGCTGATAAATGACACAAATGTATATATCATTACATAAACACTATTTTTTTAAACTAATGCACGATACGAACCAAATATGTACTTGTACATATTACATTCCATTATCGGCCACGGGGGCCAACTCAGAATGGTAGGGGTAAGGGCATATTCTAGTTAACACCAACGGATTAGTACATAACATCATTACGCCTGTAATCACCGAAGAGGGAGGCTGAGGAATATAGAACATTCCCACGTTTCACCACTTACTTTTAAGTCCCACGATGGAATAGGTGGAGAGCCTATTGCCATATACCGGGCACATATCCAGACTCCGAGCCACTACTAGAAAATCTAAATTAGAAAATTTAGTAG
>DWDV01001192.1:0-13868 GCA_018245615.1 Mimoniades ocyalus | reverse complement strand
CCGACCCGGGAATCGAACCCAGGACCTCCCGTTCGGCAGTCGCACTCGCAACCAACACGACCAACGAGGCAGTCAACAATTTTAACATCATTATCATAAGGCTATTTCAGTCCACTGCTAGACAAGCCTGTCCTGAGCGGTTGTGCGCGCAAGCCCCACGCTGGACATGCGGATTGGGGATCGTGGAGCACAGCTTCTCGCACCACCTACGCTGCTGTTCACCGGCAGCCAGAGCATGTAGCTGTGCCTAGGCAGCGCGCGCCACACCGAGATCTGCCAGCGCCTGGTTTAGTCGTCACTTATTACGACACCCTGTATCCCGGCACAGGGTCGGGGAATGTATTCTTACTCCGCCCCCACAAGGAACAATGAAATGTATAACAAATTCAAAAATGTAAACGGTACAAGTCGTTTATCTATGTTTCATTAATGGTTATTTTGTTTGAATAATTTCAGAAAACCGAGCCCCGAGACGGAGAAAATAAAACAAAAGTCGTCCTTCGAGAGAAGCTACTGGGATGGTGAGTTTTTTGTAAATTTATAAGATGACTTTAGGTGTAAATATACTGGATTAATGCCAATACGTAATGAGTAGCTCTCATTTTGTGTGCGAAGTTTGCGTGTGGGTAGCTATTTCCGTGTAATACTCAATATTAGGTGGAAACAAGGATTTGCTTGTATAGCAATAGACTCGCCCCCCCTTGAGTGAAATGGGAGTGTATTACAACCTACCTCTTCGGGGATCAGACGTCATGTTACGTTTTACTCTCTTTAATCAAAATTCTATGAAATAAATTATATTTTGAATAAAGTTGCGTGTGCTTGTAAAATTATGCATCAAAGAAATGAGATGCTCGTAACCCTCCTTCAAATTATACATACATTCGTAAAGTAAAAACGGAAATTCAATATGCACGCCGAATTGAAAAATAACGACAATCTAAAAGTATATTCGTACAGATCTGTACTTTATAACAGTAATTAGGTACATGCCACATACCTCGTTATTAAAGTTTCTTTTTAACGTTACTTAACCGGCGTCATATGCCAAAGCAATAACGCATGGAATTTTAATTTGATAGCATTCTATTTATATATGTACATATTGTTGTATAACATGGTGTGGGCTTTTGCGTGCTCGGGCCGTGAAAGTGCAGCTTGCGGCGCGCCGGCCGCGTGGCGCACCTGTTCATTCCTTGCACATGGCGTAATGCAGTTCCTGCTTTGTTTTCTTTGAGCATTTGGTCAGTTATAACGGCTTTTGTAATATATAGGAAAATCGAATGCCAATAACAGATATCCAAGTAGAGCCATTTCAAGCTCTAAAATCTAAGAATAAAAACGTGAATTTTAATGCTGTGATATAGTAATTACAAAGTGTAAAGGAGAAGTTACTATCTATTCTAAAAAATGTGACTCGTCGACTACCAGGTGGTGAAGGAATATGAAACGGAAGCTTACGCGAACAGGCTGATGTAAAGTCCCATCGATATCTTTCAGCAGTAATTGCAAATGTATCGAAATGATGAATGTGCTGCATCTCAAAGTCAATCCGATCACAAAGGGTACTCACAAATAAATACCCGCGTGGAAAGTAAGGCGAGTTGGAATTCCACTGCACGGCCATTCAAGTAACGACGGCGACCTGCCGTCAGCTTTCATTGTTCAGCCACCACTTTGCATGCCACGACTTCAATTTTTATGATTGAAAGTGATTGACGACTCTTTGCATCGGTAAAGTCGCTTGGACGTTCATTACTGCCACAACGTTTAATTTCATTTTATGACAGTTGACATCTGTTTCATTATGAAGCCTGGCTTTAGCGTTCTCCTTGACGTGTTCGTAGTTCCTTGTGGTGCCGGTTGTCCGAACGGAATTAAGAGATGAAGATGAAATCTGTTTTTGCTTTCATGAACATATTTCACTGAAATTTATAACACAACATCACGCCTTTATTTATGTTTATTACATCGCTATTAACAGTGTAATTACTGCAGAATAAAATTCCAACACATCGATGAAATAAGCGGATTAGAGCAACTTGGAGTTTTCGCAAACTAAGGAATTTGATGTAAGACTGATGCTTAGATTCTTTTTAATGTATTCGTTATATAAGAAGATTAACAAATCTAAAGCTTACGGCTTATCTAATATGCATCGTGTAGATATAGGCTTAGTCACGGTCGTCTAGGAATAGTCTATTCAACCTTGCTTCGAAATGCCCTCGGTTACATGTGTCTGGAAACACAGGCGCCGGCAGATCGTTCCACTTCTGGGCCGCCTGGATAAGAAACATGGAACTAAACCAGTTCGGCCTGGCTCTTGAGATATATAGCAGATAAGGATGTTGCCCAGCCATGTGTCTAGAAGAATGCGTCTAAAATATTTGTTGCCTAAAAGAATGGAACAGTGAATGTTGTCATTGGAAAGCTTATACAAAGTGTCATTCGGTTCTTTTCATTAAAATTGGTACTGGTAATTCGATATTATATCCAAATTATAAAAACTTCTATTTAAATTATCTGATATTAATATCTTCAGTTATAGTAGCTGCCTCATTAGTTTAGTAGTTACGCTCCTACACTCCTAGTCTACACTCCTCTGCCTATTCGTCTGAGTAAATATTGGCATGTTATATTCCCCATAATGTTCTAATCTAAGAAATGTAAAGATTACTAACACGAACTTGATCTGGGCGGTAGGTTATGGAGTAATGGAGTTTTCATGGTGAGAGGAGATTGATGTTAGACAGTGGAGCGGTGAACGGGTTGACGGTAGTGATGACTACATATATGACTACGTCGATGAGTAATTGTATTGTATAAAATACTAATTATGATGGTGTTAAAAATAAAGTATTCAAGCGTTCTAGAATCGAAAATCCAATCCCGCCGCCGCCCAACAAAACAGGAATATTTCGATGCGTATTCTTAGATTTTTATCCTCTACCATTTAATTTGACATCTTGGAATTGTTTTAAAGAGCACAAGACAACGCTTTTTCATAAAGTTTGATGCAAGTCACGTTGTGTTCTACAGTAGAAAATATAGAGTTACAATTTGAACAACAGTTTTCATGGTGGTCTTATGACATTTCATGTAATTTGGATTGATGAATTCCAGGACATAATCGATTTCAGTAGCCGGCATGCGGTCGTTAAAACATTATTTGCGATGCGTATACAACTTATACTTGCATGTGTTGTAGGTGCACTGCGCTCAAAATCATTCATTAGTATGAAGCGGATGAAGAAAAAGTGGTTTTGTACAAAACTTATTTCTTCTTTATTGTGTCTGCATTCATTCATCCGCTCGGCTGGCTAAAATTTTTTAATGAACTGGCGTTGCCGGCGACGATTACTGTTAAACGTGGCTCCGATGGTCCGAGCTAATCTTTAGAGTAGTTTGAGGTGCGTCGATATAACCCGACGACCTTTAGATTTAAATACAAGATACGAATGTTGCGGTTATGTTTTATCTTGTCCGCGTTGCGTAAGACATGTCACTGGAGAAAGTTAATTTAGTTTTGAAAGTGAAATCGATTGCACTTTCTTTCACTTATCTGTTTCATAGTTTCGTATTTAGTTTTGTGAGTATCTGAATAATCTATGAGTACCTACGTTTATCGCTCAGGCTTTGATGAGTGTCATTATTGTGTAAATAATTACATCATTTGTGTCCGTCGAGCTATTGTGGTTTGTAAAGGCGTGGATTATTTAAGTTATGGTCAAAAGCGTTATTAATCAGTTTAAAAAATATCATAGCCGAGCCTCACTTATTAATAATCTCATTATACGCACTACATACGTGATATTTACTGAAATCTTAGTTCAATATATACATACTCGTATATATATAGCGATTATTACTTTCGCAAGAAATTCCCATTCCGTGCCTAGAGCCCTACTGTGGCGGTTAAAAAAGAATTTAATAAGGGACCAGAATGTAAAAAAATGTGCAAACAACTCTGCGAACACGTCGGAGCAGTTTAAAGGCCGCGTCCGGATAGTGAGGGGCGGCGGCGGAGGGCCAGGCGGCATTCCAGCCTCCGCGGCCGCAGCGACGTCATCTGTGTGTGCACAGCGCGCGCCGAACTCTCGTGTCGATAAAAAGAAAAGAAGGAACAGTTCAATCGCTTCACAGAAACTTTTATTATTCACATTCATTTATATAATGAAATTGCGCTTTTAACTAAGTATTTGTAAAAGTTGATGTAGAGCGGCGCGGACACGGGGCACCGCGACCCTGACATCTGCAGTGCGCGAGCGCCGGCCGCCACGCTCGCGCTAACGGTCGCCGCCCTCCGACGCCTTCGCACTTCAACTAGCCTATTTACTGATCGATGTCTAGCGAGATCAATACGAAAATAACCTCATTTCTGCTACAAAGCTTCATTAATACAGCAGCCTCGGAGTAACGTTCTGTGCGTACATGTATAACAATAAAGTCTGATCGAAGTTTTATGTAATACTAAGATTAAATATTTAGTAAATTCACATTTCCATTTACATAAACATACTATATCGCTAGTTTTACTATGTAATTTGAAGCTTTTAGTGGAACATTGTACCTTTTTGGAAGGCCATTATACGAGTGAAGCTAGATCTGAAGAAAAAGAGTTTTCATTGGTGGTTCGCGCCGAGATACGCGGGGGAGTCGCGTGCGCAGCTCGGCGTCCGTCCCTGGCTCGGAGCAACGCCCCCGTCAAGGGCGGCGACGCTGCAAATTTCTGCAAGTCCGCGGCCACTCAGTGCATCGCGTTCCGCCGCGGCGGCTCCGCGCTCGCCGCTCGCCGCTCGCCGAGAGCTCCGCGCCGCTCGCCGCCGTGCGCCGTGCGCCGTGCCCGTTCAGCGGACGACCACGCACCGCGTGCCCGCCCTATCTTAAATAACAGTTATTTGGTCGTTAATGGAAATGTTCCGCATACTCGCTCCGAACCTCTTTTTTCTCACCCAGTGACGTCACCCTGTGACCCGACAGAGTGAACTTCTTGTCCTGTGATGTGCCAGTGCCATTGTTTTGTATACTTTTTTCCAACTCGATGAAAGTAAGTTTTCATGAATGAACTTGAGTGGAAACAAGTTTCGTGAACGAAAGTGTAATACCTATTATGAATCGGTCCAAATAACTTTCGACGCCGCGACTTTTAAGTTTTGACAATGCTGGACACGAGGAGATTGCCAAGGCGCTCAATATCGCTTTACGGTCCGTATATAGTTTATTGTAATCGATACATCATAATTACTCTTCTGTGATATATAAAATGTTTATCTATTCTTTAAAGTAAAAACTATTCAGCGCGGAAGTTCTTACTCTATTGGGTAAATGCTAATTTAAAATTATGAAAGTTTAGATCCTGAAATGAATTAGTTAAATATTAAGTAGTTACATCAAGGGAAAAATTACAGGGCGGTGTTAAGGTGTTATTATAATCAGAATTCAAAGTACATCGATAGCGTTACACGTTAGTTTACTCAATGATGGTTGACATTGTTATAGCCGGCACAGCATTGACGACTCGGTGGTGCGAGGGTCCACCGGCGACGGCGACCGCTCAGGTGCCGCTGGACGTCTTTGTGCTGCCGAGTTCAATGAACACGACGGAAGAACTAGCGCTTTTTAGATGCTTATAGTCTTAATGGGTTTTAATTCGCGCCGATTTTCGAACCACGCAAGATGGCTCAACTGTATTACACGTACATTCAGATGCAGGATAGTACGCTGTATAGGAACAAATCGAGCCGTGCGCGGTAAAATAAAGTTCGCTGAAAAAAAAGAAATCTAAGAAAACTTTTTACGCGTTTCGATTTCTCTTATAGAATTGCCTCCTTTTATAAATAACACATAGCATAAATTATAATTTTCCACCGACCCCTATTCCTGAAAACGGATCTCCTTACAGAATGAGAGGGTAAAATTAATATTGCAAGAAAATTATAAATAACAGAATTAAATGAAATCCGATGAAACTTGTCTCCTAGTAATGCAAATGACTCTCTGTTCTAGAGCGATTTTGTAAGATACGTGTGACCTCTAGCTCGCGGTACGTGGACACATGTATGCATTTTGTGTGCGGCGTGTGACATGTCCTTAAGTTATTTTCGCAACTGAATAAATTTATTCAACACATTTGTCCCAAATATGTACCAGTACGATTATTGTAAGATAGCAAAATGCGTAATTCAAAAATGTAACTGAATTTCAGCAGCCTCAACACTTGTCTAAACAAACCGACGTGTGCCTGGCCTGCAAGCGTGTAATTTCCCAAACTTATGTATTTGCGTATGTGCCGTTATTGTGGTAACATTATAGCGATCTTTACGTTAAATTTTGCTAAAATTAAATTGAAGTGTTAAAAAAGGAAATGTATAGGAAAAATGTGATAGTGATTGACGTCAGAACCGTTAGTGTCATTAAAATACGACATACCCGATGTTTACATCCTATTGATGAAGAAAGACAAGGTATCCTTCTTACGCCACATTACCTACATGACGCGGAAGCATCTTCTTGCACGCTTGCGCATTCGTCTACTTTTGGTTAATTATTTTTGTTTAAAGCTAAAAGAATGTAATAAGAAATGTATTAACATTTTCATTGCCACAGAATAATATGTCATATTTACATAAATGGACACATTCCGATAACTTTCCTTGTAACTAAAATATTATACTTTCCTTGACTTTTCATTCGATAATTTTACAAATAATAGAAATTTGATGGCGATTTACGTAGCATAGAAAATATGACGCATCACCTTCGCTAATGTATTGGTCAATTGTAATAGGATATGTAGTGATTCACGCCGTCTCAGCACCAAATGACTAAATTGCTTGCACAATTTCTGTCGCCGAACTATAAATTAACTTACTTAAACAAGTTTATCTTTAAATATAGTTTATATTAAGTGTGATACAGGCTATTGCAATAAACTAAAACGCGTATTTAATATGTCTACAGGTTCGTGTAGATAGTAATATATAAACAAAGGCTCAGAAAACTATCAAATAAAACATTAAAAATTCCGCAGTATTATATGCAACTAGTTTTTTAATGTACCTATTTATTTAATTTCAGATCGAGTCAACAAAAGCGATGTTGAAGACAAGAGCCTATCAAATGATGAAACACCTTTACCGACTTGCCCCCGACAACCTCCAGATGGTGTGGAAACTCCCTCAGATGCTATTGAAAAAACGCCCGATTTGCCGACACGCTTGCCACCAAGACTTCCAGCCGGTTGGCCTACTACTCGACCTCGATTCTCCTATATGTCAAGAATTCAAGATGCACGAAGTGAGGCTAGCGTCAAAGACAAAATTGCCATGTTTTCAACAGACATGGCTGCTTCTTCGGATCGTTTGGATAAGTGTGGCACACTTCCAACCAGAACACACTCAACTCTAAGGAAAAGTTCAGCGCCTTACATCAATAATTATACAGACGTATCATCTCTAGACAGACGCCTTACAAAATCCCAAGATAATCTTGATGAAACACCTCGTTCTTATAAACGACATTCAGAAAGACCAGAAGTACTTGGGGCCTTGGAAAATACCGTTACGGATCTAAAAACAGATCGATATATAAAAGCTGATATAACGAATAAGCCTTTATTTTATGGCAGTACGACGATATTGCCATCACCTGTGGACTCATCATTTGTTCGACCTACTTATCACGCTCGCAGTATAAGCGATGACAGTAGCAAAAAAAATATTTCCACACATAAATCCAACCTGGAATATTTAATAGAGCAAAGGAAAAAATCCATGTCTAAATTAAGAGGTTTAGTAATACCAGAAGTGCAAGCTCCTATAGTGGATTTACCCGAAATTAAGGTTAAAGATTCTTTATCGAAAACGTTCCTGCAAAAACTAAATAATAATAATATTATTAAAAAAGAAGACAAGGTCAATATTACCCCTAAACCAATTATTCTTAGTGATGCAAAGTGGAAAACTTCTTTTCTACCAAATAATATTCCTAAGTATTCACCTGCCTTTAAACGGAAATCTTTACAAGTATATACGCCATCGTCTATGTCAAAAGAATCTACACCAGAACGAAAATTTACTGATAAAGCAGATTCACTTAATAAGTTTAACAATAAATCTCTTTCATCACAATCAATAAGAGGTTCACTAGATCCATCAAAATCACTGTTTTCTAACACCAATCCTATCAAAGAATATAATAAAAAAATTCTAAGCGACATCCATGAATACAAAAATGTTGAAATTAAGATTTGTACAGCAACAGATATAGTTGATAGTGACAATGATTCCGCTATGAGTTCTACGCAATCTAGTTATAGATCTTCAGCTTCATCTCCTATGCAGAATTTGGATACTATAGAATCGGACAGTTCCCACTTATCTCCCAGAATATCAAACTATACGTCATATTCATGTGTAAAAACAGACGTGGCGAATAAATCTTCTGCGACTGACAAACAGAATGAGGGATATATGAAGCGTGCTGTGTGTCGATCCTTATCTTCAGACACTAACATATCCTTTAGTTCGTCTGCAGGTTCTGCAGCTACATCTGGTTCACAAGCAAGTTGTAGTTCTTTAGAAAGTTCTGTGACTGACTCCGACAAGAGAAAAGTTTCAAAAACCTATAATATCGACACGATTAATAGGAGGAATATTTTAGCTTCTGCCAAATGCAGAAGTGGCAGAGATATGAAGCTAAAATCACCCGTTGTTGAAACTAAGTTCTCGCACGAGTCTTATGACAGAGCATCCAGTCCAACGCATAAAACGTCTGAACGCCTTTCTACACTCACATCTTCAGTGAGTGCTGTAGCAAATAAAGGTGAAAACAGGCGACGCAATAAAGTTATAGCTGATTCTGATTCTGACTCGGATAGTGAAGTCAATATTCGACAGCGAAAAACTGAACTTAAAAATACAAGATTAAAGAGAAACTTAAGTAATTCAAATAAAAACAAACCAAATGAAATAATTGCAGAACCCATAAAAGTAGAAGACGCGCCTAATTTTATTAAAGAGAAAATAATCAAAGAGATTAAAAAAGCTGGACTTGATAATTTTAATTGTAATAGTAACTCAACATCAACTATGGATAAAAATAACGTAGAACATAAGAAAATAGATAACTTAAGTATCAATAAAAAGGATATTATTTCTAATAATGAGAGATCCCGGCACAAAGATTCTACTATACCGGACAACAGCAAATCGTTTGTAATAAATAATGTACAAAACCCTTCATTACCATTTGATAGAAATACTAAGGATGAAGGCAAAGATCAAGTTTCAACGCGTTTTATAAAGCTGAAACGAGGAGCAGGTACCGGTGTTGGTCTTATTTTGGCGGGAGGTACCGATTGTGAAGCTAAGGAAGTAACGGTAAGTAAACATGAGTTGATAAAAAATTACGTGGCACTCAACAATATGACTTCCAGTATTATTATGAGTTTATTTAATATTGTAGGTGCACCGAGTATTAGCTGACAGTGTGGCGGCAAAAGCTGGTCTCAAGCGCGGCGCGAAGATTCGAAGCATTAATGGAAGCACCATGGTGGGGATGACACACGCACAGTCCGTTACTATTTTAAAGGTATAAATTCCATACCAACATTACAAATGCAAATGTTACTGTGTCTGTTAAGCTTTAAATTCTGATCTCATGAACCAATTTTGGTGTAATGTTATTGCATGTAGTTTAAATAAGTGAACTTCATTAGAAGTGAAACACATACCTACTCGATTCAATTTACTTCAACTAAGTGTTATTTCACAACAATTAAGCTGTGTATAATAAAAAAGCTGTATTAATGTGATATATTTGATTTTGAAGTTTGAAATTGTAAGAGTAATGTTTATCCAAAAAAAAGTATTTAATTATGCGCAGTGATGCTTGAGGGATAGCTTGTACCGCGTAAAGTTATATATACTTTTTATAGAAAAGTACATAACATATATAATTCTAAAAATATTACAGGAACAACGATCAGAGGTTGTCATAGAAATTGTAGATGAAGCTCCAAAAACTGTTAATGTGACGCGATGCGGCTCTGAAACAGGTAATTATTTTTATACAGTGATAATTTCAAAATTAATAAATCTATAGGTTACGACCTGGCAGGCAAGGACCACATGTAAATACCTTTGTTTTGGATTTTCAGCGGAGTCGAAGGATTGCCACGTGGAGGCGGGCACAGATATAAAGGACAACAATGCCACTAGTCCCATAGTGACTGTATTGTTAGAGAAGGCTGGTGGAGGGGCCGGCTTAGGCTTCGGCTTGGACGGCGGCCGAGACTCGCCCAACGGAGACCGTCCACTTACCATCAAGAAGCTATTCGCAGGTCAGTAGCGTTCTGATAAACAAAACTGGGGATATTGATATGTACGTACATACAAATTTTATTTTAATGGAAGTTCAATATGCCCGTTTTTATAAAAACCTATTTATTAGTAATGGATCGTTTTAACTAATTAATAACGTCATTCTGTCACGTTAAAGTTACCTGAATATTAATATACATAATATATCAATAAATGAAGTAGTCTTAGTGCTAGCATCATATCTGTAATTGCAGGTGGAGCCGCGGCACAAAGTGGTAGGGTTCTAGTTGGGGCCGAACTGCTCTCCGCTGGAAGCCAATCGATGGAGGGCCTGACGCGCACGCAGGCGTGGGCCGCTCTCAAGGCGCTGCCGGCCGGCCAGGTCGCTCTGGTACTCAGGAACCCTAAAGCTAACGAGTAACACACTCGAGACATAATCGTGCAAGTTATTCAAAATGTTTTCTATGGATTAAATAAGTAGGAAAATAAATGTATTGAGAGGAAATAATCTGACGATTGTATTTGTAATATACAAATAAGTTTACATTTGTATTCGGTAAATAAAATTACGTCTGTATTGTATTGTAAATTTACGTTTGGATGCGATAACAATAATCTTTTATTAGCGATGAGTACTTAATTTACGTAGTCACGCTCTGCTTCCACCCTCTCAAGCACTTGTTTCCTGTTTCACATGATTATGACTTATCTTATCAATGGTTTCCATAAAAGTCATTATTTATATAAGTGCGACGTGTATATAGTATTATGATATTTTTTTAGACGTTAAGAACGAAATATAATATCGTTGTATTCGTATCTCGAGTTGAAAATATATTCAAGACTGTATTTTAATACACTGTAATACTTATCTATTTATTAATTTGATTAACGTTATACTAGTCTGGACATGATAAAGCTAAACGTGCTCGGTCCACTACGCTAGGCATAGTAGGTATGAAAGGGTACGAGCGTCGTGGTAGCAGTGGATTACTATTAGTGCCATTATCAGTTGTCTAGGAGCGAAGGGACGGGCGCGTCGACGGGCACTGATTAAAATTGATATAGAATTGTGACTAACATAAACCCTTACTTTCCTTACGGTTGTTAGTGTTGTAACGTAATGTCTGACTCTATGATTGGTACATGGTGGTTCTGGTCATGCAATAAATGGATAATGGATGTGTAGTTGCAGTGCGAGCGTTGAGACGTATATTTTGAGCACGTATAGAACTGTAATGGTTTGTTGACTGAGTGCACTTCATTCACCTGCAGATCGCTAAAGCTCCACCAACGATCACTTTTGTTTTATAGATATATATATGTATATATTTATGGAGATTCTTTTAGTATAAAATATTGACATGTTCATGATATATACTTGAGTTAGTGTTCGTAGAGTCAATTATTAAGCAAGTACAAAATTGAGTCCGGTACAGCTGTTGTTTCAAAAATAATATGTAATAGACGCTTCCGTAAGTTGATAAGATTAAATGTAACCAAAGGGTTAAGAAATATTATTTAGCCCTTTTTTATACTTGCCACCAACACTCTTCGCTTTGAAGCCGCGTCTTACCATTAACTATAATAAATAGATTTAAGTAACTGGTTGTATAAAGCTTCATTATTCTAAATTACAAGATAATTAAAGTGCATTATATACATAACATATTTGTGTGAGTTAAATTTCTTTGTCGTTATAAACTGTCGCTTCTGACTGACTTACGCTTTGACACAACACAAGAACGAATGAAAATGAAAACAAGTTTAATAATGTATGTACGTATATTACTTAATTTGTATATCGTATTTACATCTTATTCGATAAAATTTACGAAAATGCAAAAATACGAAGTTATCTTGTGCGTAAGTATTACATTATATTTTTTAATTCATTAATAGTTATTAAACATATTTTACCATACATGGTGAGTTTAATTTCCTTTTACGTAGGCCTTTAACTATAATATATAAACATGACATTGGCGCCCGAGTAAACAATGTTATACAATGTTTTAATTATAAGACATTTACACGATTGAAGACTAACATTGTAACTGAAGATGTAGACTGCATAACGACACTCGTTAAGAACAGAAATAAGCTAAAAATGGAACTAAGCTGCAGTTCACTTGAAGCTAGGAATAAACAGCATGCAACAGGCGCTTATAACTGTATTAGCATTATAGATATATTATCACACTAGATCCCTCACGGGGTACGCAGAGAGCCTTCAGGGTAAAATATCCTCATCCTCATACGCCCGACATGCGGCCTCTACGTTTATCATTGTCTCCACGGAGTCATTCTTCACCTAACAAAACATCGTACATAAGACAATACGTCGTACAACACAACACTACGGCTAACTTACGACTACGTTCATTTGGTTACGTGTACGTGTATAAAAATAAATAATTCTATGCTCTACGCTACGCACACCGAGCAACATCCTTGTTCTCACACAGTATCACAGACAACGTTAAGATGTCCACTCCCTAGTCTGTGGAGCTACAGGCGACTACCGAGCCACAGGGAACGCGAGTAAGTTATCGTCTGAGTCCGAGTGTAGTTCGGGATTATCGTATTCCAGCAGTTTAGAGGGACGGCAATGATAATGAAATAATACTATGTATTCTATAACATTATTGTAGTTTTCAATGGTATTTGGTTGCAATACATTCACAAAACTTATGTCTTACCTCATTTTAATGAACCTAAAGTTTTACTTTACTTACATATATGTAAACACTTTAAAGGAATTGTTATTACAGCGTGTCAGAGAACAGAAACATTTGTTTAGAATTCCCCGACCCAAGCATACTTCATTCTAATCTTAACACGCGAAGAAATCGATTACGTAATACTGACATAGTGCACATGAGTTGAGACAACGGACTGTTAAGTGGAACACATCGATAAATAACAAACATACTACACTACTGTAATATCATTACAATAAATCTTATCATAGATAATTTTGCTTAAGTATTTATTTCACAATTTTAAGTTTTACGAATGAAGCTCCCTACTGCACGACAATATATAAATAGTTTTATTTACATTACCAAATTGCAATAGGCAAATTGAAAAATTAAGAACAGGGTTCATTAGATTTTGCTCTAAAATAAAATTTTGTGGAATGATGAGTAATAATTCATATTCAAACCAATTGTTAATATATCTTAGTCAGTATTAATAACGAACATTACTGAGTCCACAAAATATTATTATATACAATTGGAGCAGACGGTCGGAGAAAGAACAACAATGTAATTGCTGTTTCTCATATTCTAACTCTCACATGTGACGATGACTCTACTAAGTTCTTGGCCTAGGCGATGAGAAAATAGTCCAACAGTGTATTAATATATTACTACATTGTCACGTGAGGTTCCTCGTCGTGGAGGCAGAGAGACCAAGTGCACAATATTTCCACCCCTGCAGCCCTAGCGTGCTCGTTCTCGGCTCATCGGTCTCCTCATCTACGTCGAGGGTGTTCAGAGCGTGGAGCAGGCGGCGGAGGGGGGCGCCTGCTGCGCGCGG
>DWDV01001191.1:0-13868 GCA_018245615.1 Mimoniades ocyalus | reverse complement strand
GTGGGGCGGGGGGGGGGTGGGGGGGGGAAGGGGGTCACATAGTCGTGGTTAAATCACAAGAAGTTATAGTTTAATTTTGATTATAATAGATACAAGTAAAAAGTAGAAATTTGATTAACAAATAATGTAAGTACTGTACCTATGTACTTAAGGAGCCTCCCCGAGTGGCGACTATGTCTGATTAAGTATGAACATACGAGTACCCTGCCCGGCGCACCCTGGACATTGCGACTAATCCTTTCACCACGATAGCTGATTACTCAGTATCAGCTATCAACTCGACGAAGAAGAAGAAGAAGAAGAAGACTTAAAAATACCTACCTATATTTAAATAACATCAATTTTCCTTTTACGTCTTCTCTCGAAACGGGTTATCACTTAATCTACTTCAATGGGTACGTTTTTATGGACGTGGATCCAGCCCAGGGGAGGTCATGACCCTGGATCCGCTTTTGTACAGTACATATTAGGTTATATTGTACAGCACATATTACGCTTATTTATTTGCCTTATTGGTCGAATGGTTGCAATCGCGGCAGCTCATCAACAGGTCCTGGATACAGTACAAATCCCTGGTATATGACCAGGGGTACTGGATATTTCTATCTTAGAATTTCTAGTTGAAAATTTTGTGACTGGTATATAACAATTGGCTCACTTGGGAATCTGCTACACGCTTCTACCTACCTCTTGGGAATTAAAGTTGTGATTTTATGTTTTTATGTATCAAATTGTAACATAATATAACGGCTTTAGAATGCTTGAACTCTACTAGGACACTTCACGTTTTCGTTTGTAAGAATACAAACAACCTGAGCAGGGAAGTATTGTAGCTAATTGAAGTTCAGGACCAGATGTTTTATACTATCTCATTCTCATGCTATACTCTCTGATAAAGAATTGTTACTACTATTATTACTATTAATGCTTATAGATAGTTTCCAGAACTTTCTTTCTAGTTTTTTCCGCTTTTCATAACACAGTATTCAAATGTGTCCAACAGGTCTTAACATAGTATTCAAATATGTCCAACAGGTTGGAACACAAGGAATGTTTATGGCGGCAAATAAATTTATACGTTGAAGCAAAATCTATTATTGTTATTTTTAAACGAGCGTATGTGTTGAATAAAACAAAATTGATTATCTGGATTCTATCTCATTGCTCCACCGTCATTATAGGCGCAATTAAGACTTATTGAGCGACGCTCTGTTGCTTATTGTCGTACGGTAGTTGGAATTTTTTGAATAAAAAAGCTCGTAATTGATAATCTAGCTTTAAATTATTCTAAAAAGGGATTTTCTAATGGTTATTTAGCACTAAGCTGAATGCGAGTCGAGGGCCATGTCACATATAGGGTATCGATTTGCGCATTCTGTAACTGATAATTTTATTACCTAATTTCGACATTTTCCAGTGGATACTTATAAGACATTTAGATCTTTGCATTGTTTATTGTATAACAGTATAAACAGATAACAGTAGGTTTTTATCTTTGGTTTATTAACTTGTTTCCATACCCCCTAATATCTTGGCAAGCCCTAGTTTTACATTCTGGCATCCAAGAACGCGTCTATACAAATGTACATGTGTAGGGAGCAGTTATAAGTTACAAATATGTACAATTATCCAACGCAAACAGATGGTAGCACTCTCAGAAAGTGTTCTGTCGTTGTAAAACTAAGTCGTTGTAAAACAAAGAACTTTTTTTTTTCTTCAGAAAAGTAGATAAAAGCACTCGTGACTCCGACTGAAAAATGAGGGAATCAGTCAATCAATCACTGACGACCTTATTACTTAAAATGAATAAACCGTTTGAATTGGGCGTAATCTTTTTTCTGATAATATTTAAACTTAAATGTTTTTTACTAGTCCGTAACCCGTTTATACGAGTATCTACAATTCAAATTTAAAAGACGTTAAACCTTATAAAACGAAGACCAAATTATTATTCCACGTTTAATATTCTCCGGAGGTTGCATTCCGTTCGTGTATTGGGTACATTAAGTGGTGATTATTTGGAGGCAAAAACTCGTAGGGTCTCATTACGCCGCCTTAGAGCAAAAGCTCAGTTGTTGCATCAGATATGATCAAGGAACGCAAACGCTTGCATCAGGCGCGCATTACTGTTATGACATGACTGTTTTTAGTGTGCTAGATCGAGAGGTCCTTAAAATCCTTATTTTTTTTAGTAGTGGCTCATATTCAGGATTTGTGCCCTGTGTGCGATCATCGCATATTCCACAGTAGGAGGTAAACGTAACTGATGAAACGTGGGAGCGCATTACACTAATTTGCTTACAACTTTGGAGATTACAGGCGTGATGGTGCGTAACGTACCTACCTAATAATAATATCCGCATATTCTATGAGGTAATTTCTGTAGTTTTGTTCATGTTTAACGTTAACAAAATAATTAAAAAAACATTATTTGTAAGTAACGCAGCGAACTGTGTTTTTGATTATGAAGGCATCTTTAAATGTACAATATTCTAGAAATAAGAACTTTAGTAAATTTTTTAATTACGTCGTACTTAGGATATTAGGTCAGTACTAAACAATGCAATCAAATTTTAAGCTTTGTGTGCGTAACATATTGCGCACAATCAGAGTAAGTGTTCCAATGCTTGAACAGTATACAAGTACAAGATTAATCTTTCGCATCTCGGCACCGTACTCTGCAGAGGGTGGAGCGCGTGCGTTGCAGTTATCTGAGGACGACGCGCGGGAAAAGTAGCCTGTTTATAAATTTAAATTTATTCCATATTTTTTTAAGTTCGTAAAGTAACATATATACAATGACGACGCTGTTAAGAAAAATGTGGAAAAACCACTCGAAACATAAAAGTGAGTAACTTATTTTTAGTTTAAGTTTTCTTTTTTTTAATATTTAGCTATTTGCAATCTGTATGAGCTTTTATGTGATTTTCTTAAATTTTTAATTTACATGTATTTAAATTCAGCCATTAGTAAAACCATTTATAGAAAAATGACATTAGTGTTTAATACACTTGTTTTTTATTTAAAATATACATTGGAATATTAAAATGTATTATGTACATGCAGGCAAAATTTAATTTTGGTACTTGTAGAATAAAACAAATAATATTAAAATCTTTAATCGTATTACAAGTTACAAATTATTTATAGTGTGTATATTGATTTCCTTAAAATCATTGATAAATTATTATATAGTACAACTATGGAAAAGGCTATATAATTTTTGAGTTTCTAATGTCGTTTTTGATATTTTCTTTATTAAAATATTTCACACTGTTTTAGTATCTACATAAAATCTATATATGAGTATAAAATATCTGAATTATTTTACATGCTTTTATTTTATTCTTTTATTTATAAAAAAGACTAGGAGTATTAAGTACGATAAAGTGAATTTTCGGAGTAAGGTAACTAATACTCTGCATTACAATTTCTAGTACCTAAACCTTACTTTTCGTTCATATGCTTTACGGAAAACTGAATGCGATTAATAAACCCATTCATAGATTGTCACTTTCATGTGTTCTTAATAAGTTTTATAACGTACCTATTATAATGTTTAATGTTTTCCTTATATATAATTAATCTTAAAAGAAGTTTATTGAGCTTTGGCAGTGACACTTGATAATAATTGTAAAATTTTCTTTTCGTCCCTTCTAAATTTAACGATTCAAGTGATGACAACTATTTTGTCGACTGGTTTCTTAGTCTAGTGGTTAGTGAACCTGGCCGCTGAGCTAGAGGTCGTGCGTTCCATTCTTCTTCGGATCAATACTTTTGTGATGAGCACGCTTGTAGTGTAATTGGATGTAAAAATATATTTGTAAGTATTTATGGGATTTATCAGTGGTTTCGTTGCCATACTATATGTTTTACGTAGTATGTGATCAAATGGAAGTGCGTGGAGATGTCTAAGTAATTTATTTTGGTTAGTTCATTTAAATATACATTTTCTTTGCATCTTTATAGATTGTTACATAATGTGTATTCAATCATATGCTCAGCGACGATTTTAAAAATAATATATAATCGATTGGACGGCCGAATAATGATTTGTGCAATACGCCTATGGGCTTAGAAAAAAAATTATGACTAAAATGGCTGCTAAGAAAAGAAAAGTGTAACAAAATGGTGGCTTTCATAAAAGGCGCTCTCGTTCGCTATTAACAAGTGACATTCATGTACTAAGACGGCATAATTACCTTTAGAAATATTGGCTTCCGTATTAAGTTGGTGCCATTCGATATCAGTTGCCTACTAAGGGCGCGATGGCTGGTTTCACTCTAATTGCAAAGAGTTGGAGATCTCACCAGCCGTATACGGTGGGGTAGGGTCCGCGCTGGAACTCGAACTGGCGGTTTCTGAACGAGGCACGGCCTTAAGAATTCGCTCGTTAAACAATGTATTAAAATAAAATTAGTAACTGTGAGAGTAGAGGTATTTGATACGGTGCTCGCTGAAGAATCCATAAGGAATCTAGCGTGACGATAATATTTACAATAAAATTTATATCGGATTCTATATATTGGCTTATGTTTATATACAAATGAATTTAATAATTTTGTATTAACCATTTCTATGTTTATATTCTAGAAGTTTGTTAATATATTTCTATTAACACTGATTAATGTTTTTTTAATACTGACTAATGGTTTTTCTAACGACTAATCGTTTTCTTTAATACTGACTAATCGTTTTTGAATATTGATTAATCGTTTTTTTAATAGAGTTAAATTTTAAATTATTAAAATAAAAGGCTACAAGCCATACATTAGTTGTGGAGTTCTTAAGGAAATAAATGAATTGACGATCATTTTATAATAATATTTACACAAGATTTATTAAATAATTATGTTATCTGTCAAAGAGCATGTTATTATAAAATGTCTGCTATTATCATACACTTCATTCTTATGTTCATTGCTCAGAAGGCTATTGGCTTGCAGTGGGTGTAACAACCCCTTTATTTCTCTTACTGTCTCCCAAAGCGCGGTGCGTAATTAAACTTCATAATGATAAAAATTAAACATACATATTTTTCGGTCGGACGTATCTTAACTTAACGTTGAAATTTTATAGAGCAATTGTAAGGAAACGGTTTTCCAATGTTTATTTTTTGTAAGCAGTTTTTTTTTCCACCCTTTTTTTCGTTACACTGCTGGAACATGGGTCTCCTCTCAGAATGGGAGGGTTAAGGCCATAGTCTGACACGCTGGCTAAGTGCGGGTTGGCAGACTTCACACGCCTAAGAGAACATTTTTTTTATGAACTCTAAGTGATATTTAAACTTAAAACGCATATTTTTAAGAGGTGCGCGCTAGGATTCGAACCCGGGGTCCCGGAGTGAGAGGTCGAAATTCAAACCACTAGGCTATCTATGTATATTAAGTAGCACCCGTGATATCTATGTTAAGCAGTTTATCCTGAGTTTAATACAAGCTTTATCTAATAAGGTAAAGATTATGATTTTAATATTTATTTATGTTAGGCGAGTACATTTTTCATACCTCCAAATTATTTATGTTTATGAACTTTCATTTATTGTTTCTTATATTTATTATATCCCATATTATATTATGTAGAAGTGCATGTGTTGATTTTTTTATTAAGAATTGGTTGTATGCAATGGATTTTATTTTAAGGTAATCGTTGGTCAACATCCTGTATACGTTGAAATAGTCGCAGTTGGAATAGGCGTAATCTAGAAAGTTTTTTTTTCCGGTACGAACGTAGGTATATGAGTGAATTATTTCATCTAAAGTGGGTTAAGATCCTATGAAGAATCCTATGATAATTTTTTTCTGATGTCTATGTTTTATAAACTGTTAATAGCAGTTACCAGAGCCACCGCGATATATCTCGGAAGGCGATAAATAATTGATGAAAGAAAGGCAGTTTTCAAATAGAGATTGCGTCGGCCCCACTAAGACCACATTCCCACTTGGTCGTAGCGTTGCTGCGAGCTAAGTGGGACAAATAATTTCTTATTTCTCGAATTCAATATCCTTCATCGAATATTTAGCACTAACAAGAGGGCGCAGGAATTGAAAAATCTACATATACCGTTCCTATTTATGAAAAAATTCGACTTCTGTCATGATCATGAACCTATTTTATGACTCCTCTTTCGGGCACGGTTTGAGAAGGACTTCTAACACTCCTTTTAGAATGAGAAGAATTAAGGACATAGTCTTCCACGCTGACCAAGTGAGACTCGGAAGTTCGATGCTTGTACAATGTATTTAGCACACGTGCTCCATCAGTAAGGGTTGATTGGAAGATAATGCCATATTTCCTTGTACTGCTTAGTTGAGAGCGTAACAAAAATAAATGTCAAATTAAAGGTTCTAATTTTTGCTATAGGCATATGTACATATTTCCATATCTAATTTATGCTATTACTATACATAAATAAACAAAAATATCAAAGAACAAAATTCGTATAAATTAACGGAAAACTTGCAATCAATGTGGTGATTTGCCCAAACGTAATATTTAATACTTCGACAAGTTGGGTGAAACGAGGCTGTAATTTTGTGTAACAAGAGAGTGGTAATTTTATTACAGCAACGGCGTAGTAATGATAGGAACTAATATTTTAATTATTCAGAACAAATATTTCAAATATAATTGTTTTATAATAATTAATAATATTTAATGGTATAAATGAATAAAAATACATAAGTATGTTTTCTTACTGAGAATGCCCTAAGTAGGTAGATATATTTTCCTTAAAATAGTATCAAAGATTTGCAGTCTGAGCTTTGGTTTTAATTAATAAACATATTGTATATATTTATTTATTCCTAATATATACATGGTAACACTAACAATAAACAAATTGACTTAAATAAACGTTACATCTATTCAAGCTTTTCCAGCTTTTAATGTTATTTGTTTGCATTCATACCAAGTTAATAACTATATTAAAATGTATCTCACTACGTTGTCACTCTAAGCTAAACATAGACTTATTATCTCGACACAAACATCCTAATATATTATATTCGGTATATATTTACCAATATAGTCAAATAATTGACAAGGTTCAAGTGAGATTACAAGTCATATTCGAGATCGCAATTAGATTGTCAAGGATCTTTCGATATCAGTCAAACTGCGCCCAATAAGCTGACCCCTGGCCTATTTCCACTATCGATGGCTGTCTGGCCTAAATAAAGATACATACACAGCAGCGTTGATAAATGCAGATGTCTCCGCCGACGACGCCTCCGCGCTGCTTCTACGCAGTATTTTAAACACACTTGTTATCAACAACAATTTGTTGTTAAACAATTTCGGCCTCTATGTACTATGGAATTATTATTAATGTTATATTCGTTGCGCGGTGGTTCGCATTGTTATAAATGCAAAACTTTTGTGTGAGGGAGGCAGCAGTGCGTAATAATTCTCATATTGCAAATGTTAATGAAAAGTGTTATGTAAAAATTATTTTTTCACGACCCCTCAGAACATCCCCCATGTTCTTTTGAGTCAAATACTTTATTTTACTTAACTGATTATAATTTTTATGATTGTGTTGTAAATGACGGGTGGAATTTAAACAAAACTGCATTAAAATAATTAATTGTCATATCTTTCTAAGCGCGTATGCCGGAGAAAGCACAAAGATAATGCCCTGCGATGCATGTTATTTTTCTAGTGGTTACGGGAAAACTGGTTTAAAAGTCATAATTGTTGGTACCTATTATATTATTAAAATTGAAGTAGAAAATGTGCATCGTTAACTAGTTCATGGAGTTAGATATTATTATAACACGCGCTCTACTTTATTTGGGATCTGATATCCGTATTTGGAGGTGTCCTAAGATATTGAAAATGTATAGAAATAAAAAATTTCCCGTCGGTCGGTCGGCTAGTTCTGAGCATAGGTGCTTGCTTCAAAGACAGGCCTTCCGTCTATATGCTGGGTGCAACTGTATAATATTGTGTGTATTTAAAATTTGTTAATTAAAGAATAATAACAAAAACTCGTTGGTCGTGTTGGTTGCAAGTGCGACTGCGATCGAGAGGTACTGGGTTCATTTCACGGGTCGGTCACTACTAAATTTTTCTAATTTAGATTTTTCTAGTATTGGCTCGGAGTCTGGATATGTGCCCGGTGTACGGCAATAGGCTCACCGCCTATTCCATAGTGGGACGTAAACGTAACTGGTGAAACGTAGGAGTGTTCTACATTCCCCTGCCTACTTCTTCGGAGATTACAGGCGTGATGTTACGTACGTATGTTCTAATTAATCAATTTATCAAATTTGTTCAATGACTATAAATAATTATAATTTTATCGCCAACCAGGAGACAATTAAGACAACAAGACTATTTATGAAAACGTTTCCAAAGTTTAATAAGAAATTTTAATAATAACCTGTATAGTTAACTCAGTATGCTGGCTGAAGCACGGGGAGGAAACTTTTCCAGTAGCTGTCGTCCTTCCTACCGTCTCAAGCGCCTGACGTTGCTTGACTTCGCAAATCGCTTCTAATCTTTTATCAAATCAGGCGCCTGAAGTTTAACACATTTTGATTGAGTTGATATTTAACATCTGTATTATGAGTAGTCACCTTTATTTAAACATCAATTCGTATTGGAATTATTAAAAAGTTCAATATTTTTACATTCTACTTTTCATTTGAATTTTCGAGAGCTTTTACGCTAGATAGCATAAAGTGTTTAGCTACATTGAACTTTCCATTAGACTGCAGTCGGTCTAAGTGCGTTTATAGAGCCTTTTAAAATAAAATCCATTTTGAACTTAATATCTCACAAGGGAGCTTAATAAGAACTTTTAATATGGCGAGAGAAAGCCATTACGAACTCGAATATGTTCTAATCGACTCTAACATTAAAAGCAATGTCATTGCATGCAAAGATTACAACTTTAATTCCCAAAAGCTAGTACAACGCTCTGGTTAAATTTTATCTACAGGAGTCTCATCATTAAACCTAGGTATATCTGCCTTTTAGATGCATCACGTCATTTAGGATTTATCTTATTTTATTAAGAAAATAATGTCAAAATATTTTACTCCACGTGACAAGTTACATACACTCACATACATACACACTTACATATCTCCACGCCAGGTCTCGCCAGGGTAGGCAGAGAGCACAGAGTGCGTAATATTTCTCTATACACTCACATACACTCTTATAATCACGCCCATTTCCCTAAAGACAGCGACTAAAGATTTATTAATTTCTTTACAAAGACTTCCTTTTTTATAAACGGCCAAACATCTTTAATCACTTATAGTTCAATTTTATTTAATAATATTTTCAACTTGTGTAATATGTGAAAACCCAACAAACAGCGATAAACTATCAGGTGGTAAAACGAACACGACTTTATTTATGTTACCTAAACATAGTTGTAGATTCGGTGGCGGCAGGTAATTTTTCAGGGGTTTTTATCCCGGCCGGAACGAAGCAGCAAAAAGTCTCTTTACCGCCCTCGAGAGCTACATGGCTGTAGACGTTAAGATAATGATCTCGTATTTCTATGTAGCTTTGTAGCTTTTTCTAAGCAAATTAAGATTTTACTTTAAATTGAAATTACATTAAAATAGGTCTTTCATGTACAATCAGACTACCACATAAGGATCTGACTTGATATAACATATTAATACTCAGTCGTTCATAGGTACAATATTGATTGGGTCGTTGGCTGAGTGGGTGCAAGCGACTGCTGATAGTGAGATCCTGGGTTCAAATGCCGGGTCGGATACGTCCAACCTAAATTTCGTAGTAGAATTGTATTTGGATTTGCATCAGGTGTGAAGCAATAGGCTCACCCCTTATTGGGACATATATTGGAACATAAAAGTAACTGGTGAAACGTGAGAGTTCTGCAGTTATCTGTCTATCTCTTGTAGGATTCCAGGCGTGATGTTACGTCATAGACACAATACATGTTTGAATAGAACCTTAAATTATTGTCACGTCACCATGTCACTTTATCATAGTTTGTTTTGTGATATGTCATTCATAAATGATAAGCCAATTGGACATTCGTCGATATGTCGCTGCGTCATCAGTTTCGCTTTTCGACCACAATACAATACAAGAACACTTTATTGCATACCACATAGAAAACATATATAATAATAATACAATTAAAAATATATTTTTTTGTGCAAGAACTGGGCGGTCTTATCGCTAAAGGACCTATCTCTTCCAGACAACCTCAATTGGTTGAAGCTTATTTAGCCTAAATAAAATGGGCAGGGCAAACAAAATTGTCATTTTACACATTCGCAACATCATATTTAAGACCAAATTCATCTAAGATACGAGCTAAAGCGTCATATAATGAGCTTTCACTTGTGTATTAACAGAAGTTAGGGACTCTGCTTGTCTTACTATATATTACTTATAGTGGGAGAGAGTTCCCTAGCGAAACAGCATGAACACAAAAGGATTTCTTTTGAAAGTTATCACCAATTTTGTTATTATTGTCGTACAGTTGTTTTATGGATGTCATACTAATGGTATTCATTCATCTACTCTTGTAGCTGTTTGACGGGCGGTTTCAGTGTTTGACGAGCGGTTTTAATATTTGACAAGTGGTCTTTACTAACTGATTCAACGAGATGTAACAATCCAATCACTTTCACTTGCTGTTCACATCCTGTGAGATGTGTGGAGGTTACATACAAGATCACAGTACAACGCTTTATAAATGTAAATTTTATACTCATACATAACTTCCGTGTCGCCATTGGGATCGTATCATGTTATATTTATAGCTGTTCATGTTTTAATTTAAATTAATCGGCTCCGAACATGTAAATACATATGTACCTATTATAAGAATAGTTGTCCAAGGCAATTCAGAAGTTTTCAGATGTGATTTTATTTACGTTAGCAATTTGGTTAAATACTTTTCAAATGTCATTATCTGAAAAAGAATGTTCTTTTATTGAAGTTGGAAAAAATTGGAAAGTTTAGAAACATTGTTCATTCAACGTAAGGTAATAAAATCGTGCACTGTACCCTTATTTACGAACTATTAAAGAATATTTCATATTATTACTATTGAATTTCTGATCGAGAGGCTTATAGTAACTAATAACTTTGTGAATTCTAACCGAAGTTTCTAGTAGTAATACGGAGTCTGGATTTGTGATCAGAATATGGCAAAAGGTTAAACCCCTTTTCCATGGGATGTGAACTTAAAAGTTTATTCGTGAAGCGTACTCCAATCCTTTGCGCACTTGTAAATGTAAAAAAGAAACATATTCTTAGTATGGTGTCACCACGCCAAGTTCCTTACAGAGTTACCAAATATAGAGTTGCCAAAGAGTGTCGAGCGTCAAGTATCTCCATTCTACAGACGCAACGAGCTTCTTCTACATTCATCACAATATTTTATGAAACAGACAATATAACAACAATTAAAAGAATGAAAACTTACTTAAGTTAACGAAAAAAGTGTAAAAAATCTTCTCATAGTTATGTAAAGTAACTTTTAACTTCTCAAAATTGTGTAAAGTCGAATGTAAAACTTCTTCAAATTATGTAGAGTTGCATTTGTACCATACTTGGGCCGCATGACTTTGACGAAATTTGTTTCGATTATAAATATATAATGATCGTTTTGCACCCAAGAAATAAGAACATCTTAGGTTATCACCACATACGACCATTGTATCCCAAACTAAGGAGAACCAGTATGGTAACTAGTCGACTAATAAACTACATTTATACATTTAAGTGTATATTTATATGGATATAGTACATAATAATAAAAAAACTTATAGAAAATAGTAATAGAGCAGGTTGCCTCACGATGTTATCATTGTAACATCACGCCTGTAATCCTTGGAGAGGTAGACAGGGGAATGTAGCACACTCCCACGTTTCACCAGTTAATGATGTTCTCCTTAAACGTTATAGCAAGTCATGTAAAGAGGTGCGCGCCAGGTTGCAACCCAGGACCCCGGACCGCGATGCTGAATTCTAATCTACTCCATTACGGCCATTGCCGCTCATTATGAACTTTAGCATCCAACTCGACTCAAACCTATACACATAAGAATAGTTTATTTTCACGACTTTTCGATGATCGCCTGACGGAGTTTCGCTCTTATTAGCGTATATTTACTAAAGTATTGAAAGTCTCATTGAATACTTAAACAAACGTTAGATACGTTTTCTTGGATCATTATTTTCTAACTAAATGCGGTTTCGCTTTTATGGTCAGAGAAAACAAACATTAAGTGTTATCGCGTTAATAAGAAAGACTTTCTGCTCTCGGATCTTTAAATCTTTATATGTACATACATATGTATATACGGAAATCAAGAAGTTAAGTGGTCACGACTAGACGTCACGTCACGGCTGTAATAAACTACACTTTTACATTTCATCAGTTACGTTTACGTCCCACTATGGAATAGATGGTAAATCTATTTCCATACACCGGGCAGTTTCCAGACTCCGAGCCATTACTAGAAAATTTAAATTAGAAAAATCTAATAGCGCCCGACCTGGGATTTGAAGTCAGAACTATAACAATCTATAAAAAATACCAACAAAGCGTGTTCAGTTATAACTACTTTATTTTTTTTTTGCATTAAAAATACTTATATTTGGAAGAAGAAGCATCTATAATCGAGCTTGTGTATGTACATAATATGACCATAATATTATTTAAATTGTTTGTTAGTGACAATATTATTGAGAACTAAATTAATTTATTGCTGTTAGGGGTAGCGAACAAGGCTCTCCCGAGGGAGGTGCATTCTATCAATACATATACGCACTATATATGTAATTGTATATATTACTGTACACATAATTGTATGTATTACTGTACGCATAATTGTATGTATTACTGTACACGTAATTATATGTACTATGGACAGACGTTTTACATACATCAAGAAATTAGCATATTAATTCCGAAAAGCATACACAGTGAGCTTATCGGTAAATTCAAAGAAAACAAAAATGGCCGACTCGCCTTGTGTTCCAAAATTTATTTTCCACAATGTTGGTTTTGCACGTGTAAGGATAATGTTTCACAGCTTGTTGTTAGCGAGTAACGAGGATTTGTGTACAGGTGACGAATTGTGAGCGACGGGTCAATATTTTTATGTCAATGTAATGAGGACATACGTTTTTTTTTACCGTAATGATTTAGTCTCAACGTTGATCCAAATGATGATCGAAATGATGAGCCAGTGAATGATCAAGATACTAGTTTATATATAATATGTGATCATCATCATTAGCCTAAGTCCATTGCGGGACGTAGACCTTCACTGAGGGATTTTTGCTCATAGTCCCTAATCCCCACGCTGGGCAAGCGTGTTGAGGACAACAGGGCGCGATTTCTCGCGGGCCTTAGTTAATGCTCTTAGGCGGGCCTTAGGGCGGGGCAAGTTATTATAATATGTTACAAAGTTTTTTCAATATATCTATTATATATTAACAGACCGTTGTTATTATTATCTGTATTGTAGATTCGTACTCCTCAATCTACAATCCACAATTTTCAATCATCTGGTTTAATTGGTCGCAAGCGTAACTGCCGATGGAGAGGTCCTGGGTTCGAGTCCCGGGTCAGTTACTGTTGGATTTTTCTAGCTTAGATTTTCTGATAGACATTTCTAGGTAGTAGTGGCTCACAGTCTGAATGAGATCCCGGTGTTTAGCAATAAGCTCATCCCCTATTGTATAGTGGGTCCGTAAACGGAACTGATGAACCGTGGGACTGTGCGTGACTCCTCTGCCTACCTCTTCGGGGACAACGGGCATGTTTTACGTTAACGTATATTGCTCAACGCTTCATCGCTTAAGTTACGACGGTATGTAACTCTGCTACCGCAAAGTAATGTTTCCAT
>DWDV01001190.1:0-13869 GCA_018245615.1 Mimoniades ocyalus | reverse complement strand
CGACGACCCCTCCGCTTGGCTCACATCCACCGGCTCCGTAGCGAACGTCACCGCCTTTGACCCTGGGAGAGGTGATGTATTATATTATATCATCTGAGACGCAATCTGATCAGTCGACAACAAACGGCAATTTGATAACAAAACATTTAATATTTGCCCCGGAATCGAACCCATAATTCCCAGCTCAGCAGTTAGGTTACTAACGAATCACTGGAGTAATTGGCTAATCATCAACACCCACAAACGTTTGAATGTGTTACGGGATGCCGGTGCAGTGAACTGAGTCCCGGAATCAAACCAGACATCAAAATTAGTCTTGGGTAAAGATCTCCTCATGACCGGCCCAATGATAATTTATAATTTTATTCTCATACAAAATGCTGTCTCGTGGCTGATTTGCAACTTCGTAAGTCAACCGTACTTTTGGACTAACATTAATCATTCATACAATTTGTCGGCCTTGCTATTAGACCTATTGTTCGATGCTTTACCAGGTACTGAATATTATTGAAATTTATGTTCATCCTAAGGTATTATTACCATTAATATTATCATTGTTTTCTATTTGTGATTTAATATTAAAAATATATTGACCGATATTAAACCAGGCAAATTCGTTTGAAATTTTCATTATAATAAAGTATGTTTAAATGTACGTTAAATACTATTATTATATAAATAAAATGATGCAAGTAATTTACAAAAATGCCAGCTTGTTTGCAATCCTACTATGTTACTGAATAAAGCATTGAATGACGTACATACTACAAACCGAGCTACGGAGAGTTAACCGATTATTACTGATTATTTGTTACAAAGTGATAGCTTTCTAAGATGTAGTGAAAGTAAGAGTGTCATATATACCTTCCTTATCTTTTCCCGAGCTGCTGGTGCTTTGTTCTTGTGGACTCGGGTCTACATTAATCGTTGCCATTGCATTCTTCTTCGCCAAGCAGTCCTCCTCAGTAGGCTCGCCGAGGCTACTCAGGGAGCTGACCCTTGAGAAGTAGCCAGGTGTGCCTTCGTCGCAGTAGTTCACTGGTTTTTCTGGACTTATCATTCCTGAACTGAACTTGGTGTCGAAAAGTTCCCTCTTCTCTGGTATAGGCCGCGATGTCGTTGGCACTTGAGATGTTGTTACTGTTCTATTGTTCTCGTGTCTCGGTGGATCTTCTATTGAGCATGTGTCCTTTTCGTCTGAATGAGTCATCACTTCTGGGTGCTCCTTCACATTTGGTGTAACTTTTGGCTTTAGATCCTTTCCTATCACACGAAGATCGGACATTGAAGTTGCTGTTGAAAATATAATTGGCGTTTCGTAGGGGGTGCCTTCGGTGGCAAAATGTTTAATGGTATCCTCGTGCACCGAAGGGCCAGGTGGCTCGGATATATCAGAGCCGGTCTCGGATTGGTGTTCGGCATAACGCAAAGAATAATCCGTGGGTTGATCCAAATCAGTCTCTTGGTAATCACCAAAGGTATTCGAGCTCTCTTTTTTTGAATACTTTTTAGTTGGCTCAGATGTTTTTGGCTTCTCTATCAGTGGAGGTTCCAACTCACTTGTCTTGGTCTCCGAATATTTCCTACTAAAGTCAATAGGTTGATCGCAAGAATCTTGGTCGACGTCGTAACAAGATTCTGTGTAGTTTGTTCGCATATCTGTGGAACTTCTCGGAGGAGGGATAGGTGGTTGACTGGAATAGCGAAGATAAGTAGTATCACCGGTATTTAGTGGCTTTGAGGAATCTTCGCCCAAGGATTCCATTTTCATTATATCTTTGTTTCTAGGAGTCGGTACCGGTACTTTACCAGTGCGCATCACTTTTTCGAAGACAGAGTCAGAGTGTGTACTTGTGACAGAATCCTTACTTTCAGATCTATTGACATTGCCAGAGCTACCTCCGGTAGAGGATCTTGTCACTAGAGTCCCTTTCAAAAGAGTATTACTGCAACTTAAGTAGCTAGCTAAATGTGCGCTATGGCTGAGTGATATTTGTGAACTCAGAGTACCCATCAAAGGTGAACTTGAAGTCATTCTATGTCTCTCCAAGTTCATAGCGATTTGACGCTCCGTAGCCGTAAACAGATTTTTCTCATCTCTATTATTCGTAGTGGGTGATGTAGCTGGCTCAATATTGTCACACGTTTCAGCTAAGTTTTGATCTAGCTCTTGTTCTAAAGCTTTCTGTTTTCTTGCACCTAATGTAGGTAGTGCAGGTAAATTCATATTTCTTGCTGTTGTGTCTAGAGAAATAATATGGGTTTTTCCCGGTTTAGAATTTAGCAGATTTTTGAGCGCAGCGCTAGACCCCATTGCGATCATTTTATGTTTTGAATGAATTAAACTTCTAAGCATTGGCACTGCACCATGGTCCCATAAAAATTGTTGATCTTGTGGGCATCTTGCAGACAGATTCCACAGAGTTCCACATGAGTTGCTTACAACGGTTAAGCTGGGAGATTTCAGATGTTGAAGCAAGACACTTAAACAATTTCTCTCGCGGAGAATTTGCCTGTAATCTTCTCGAACTGCAATATGACTAGACACATTTCGCATTATACCACCAGCATTTTCCACTATAGCTAAGGTCTTAGTTGGGGAATTGTAGCTCAACATATCCACGAGAAAGCCAAGGGCTCCATCAACGGAACATAAGGCAACTTTGTTCATAGAGCAATGTGCCGTCAAGTTCCAAAGAGCAGACAGAACCGATTTAAGGGTTGCTTCTTTTTGACAGGTCATCGCTGCTTTTGTCAGGCCCTTCACAGCGCCGACCTCTCTTAATACTTGTTTACTATTAGTATCTGCTCTCCAAGATAGATTCCTGAGCACTGCTGCAGTGACCTGAAATAAGCAAATAGCATTTGATTACAATTAAGTTCTACAACTCTTAACAAAATAAATATTGCATTACTTAAATATTGCATTACTTAAACTTAAATATTGCATTACTCTTTAAAAAAGATTAATTCATGAATCATAAATGCGTAGGCAACCTACCTGTCGCATGTCATCATTAGGAGATTCCAGTTGTTCAACCAGCGCCAACATGAAATCTTTAAAAGAGCATAATAGTGACTTATTATTTCCATCTCCAAATGTCAAGTTCGTCAGAGTCATTCCTGCATACTTTCTCATAGTTAAGCAGGTGTTATCATCAGTTCTGCTACCGTGTGCTGCTTGATCTCCACTCACCAAAGCAGCTAGTGCTTGCAAGCCACCGAGCTGACACACTACATGTCTGTGCTCCTCATCAAATGACAATTTCATCAACGCAGCAACACTTTGACTCGGATGTTTCGTGGTATCATCTTCGAGTGTATTTTTACCTTCTTTTCTAGTTTCCACTAAGTCTTCTAAAGCGTAACAATATTCTCTTACTTGTTCTAATAGTCTCCATACTCTTGCTTCTCTTCTACCCGCTTTATCATCAATTTGAGTGTGTATGATATTGCGAAGAGCCTTTGCAGCGCGATCACGTGTTTCTCTTGTAACTTTTGAATGTATTAACTGTACCAACAACGGTATGCATCCGGCTTGTCGCATTGCTATACAACTTTCCACTGATCTGCTCATATCTAATAGAGGTCCACTAAGATCAGCATTATTTTCGGGTGATAAACTAAGTAAAGAAATTAAGGAGCATACACATTCCATTTTATTTTCTAAATTCGATGACGGTCTTGGACAATCAGATCCATTGCTTGAGAAGCTACGAACACTAGCCGAGTCATGGCTCGTCCACACATCTCGCTCTCCCGGCCAGGTGCCTCTATATAGCTGAGAAGCCCTTTTATCTCGTTCACTAGATCTCGCTGCGTTTTCCAAGCCATAATGCAGGGTACTTCTGTAACTAGATCTATGTGGCCTATCTTCTGGCGTCGCGTATGAAGTGGACGGCGTTCGAACTGGTCGTTTTGGTAGAATTCCCGTTTTCTTTTGTGCTTGATTATCGTCTCCGTCAACGTCGTCATCCAAGAAGTTGGGATTTGTGATGTCACTACGTTCGTCAAATTCGTCAGGAGACGGGGAGTGATCTAAAAAGTGAGGTTTTGGAATTCGACATTCGATATTTGATCTGGACGGCGGAAAATCATCTTCAAGGAAATGTGGTCGGCGTGAATGAGGATCTGTTTCTAGTGTCTCCAAGTCAAGGGTGAGATCCCGGGAACGCGCTTTGTCTCCTGTTTTGGAGTGATGACTTCTTTCAATTTTGGGCTTGGTATCGTTTGGGTCAGGTAAGCGGCGCGTGTCCGGCGATATGGGGGATGAGACATCTAGTGATCCACGGTGGGGCTCGCTGGAGGTTGATGGAGTACAATCTTCGCTGGCAGATGGTCCGGAGTCTGTTAATGGTGAATTCGAGGAGTCCATGCTGCTCCAAGGATCTACCATCACTTCGTTCTCCAACTGCAACATAAAAAAATATATATATAGTGGGGCTATCAAAATGTTACAAAACAGAAACGAAGTCAAGGGTGAGGAACTGTTTGCAACGTAAGGCTCAAGAAAACATGCGACCGAAATGCGTAAATCGCGTTACTGGCGTGGTCAAGGCCAGTAAGTCATAAAGCAGTCACGCTGAACGTACGTTACTGCTAGTCGCTTTTATTTATTTATAGATGCATTAAAAATACCGGTTACATTTCAGGCGCTGGCGAAAGTAATGTGAGATACTGCCAATTCGCGTTCACTTTCCAACTAAGCAATGGAATCACACTTAATTAGAAACGTTTTTTTTATTTAATAGGAAGGAACAATAAAAATATAGCTAATGTTGAGACTTTAATTGAAGATGTTTCATTGTTTGAAAATGTGCTATTAGATGTGATATTATATTTCATACCACTTATATGCTACAGTGTATGGGACAGTTATACGCGAATCGGAAAACAAAGCACGAGGGATCTCAACGGCATTTGAATTCATATTGCGTTGCGAATTCTGTCAAGTGCACGTAAGGAAGTGAATCATCGATAGATAGAAATGTTAATATCGATTATACGAATAGCTGATTCAATATTAAGATATTGGCCGCTAGATGTAGGTAGATTGTTGGCGCATTAGTGATAATATTTATGAACATTGTCATTGTAGTACAAAAATTAAAGTCTATTAACAGAATTAAAATTTTCGATATTTTGGAAATGTGGGAAGTTTGTACCCTATTCAGTCAGTAGCTTACCGTTGTATTGGCACAGTTTTATAAGAAAAAGAGCTAAAACGTTCACACAATCATTAAGGCTGGCGACTCTATCGGTGAAAGTAGAGTATGTACAACAAGACGTAGAAAATCATTTATTTCTTTATATTACCATTAGAATAATGTACGGTTACCCGTCGAATATTTTGATGCGTTTCGCGCCATCCGACCCGACCGACTGTAGTGAGTCTACTGCAATACTATAATAAACTGTTGTTTATTATAGAAGGGTCACTATATAGATCTCATAGAGATAAACCGATAAAAAATTTTGAAATAATACTATTTGTATGAGAACGTTACGTGAATTATTTTTTGCTATTTTTATATTGTATGCTAATGTTCACAGAACAGATGAACATACGATCTGAAACGTAGTTCTATATGGCCGTTTTAAAATAGATATTTCAGTAAAATAAACAAACATAAAAAAATATCCATTCTTTCATATCTCTAATGTAGTAATAAATACCAAATACATATAAATATATATTCTTACAATTATTCCAATTGGCAGCGAGGAAGACGTTGAGCATTGTTGAATGACTGTATCGTTACGACGAAACAATGGGACATGTTAATGTTAATATAGCACAATGGCCGGCGCCGGCGACCGGCGAATGCGGACTGGCATTGCGATTGATTCGATGCGGTCAACTACAGCTGGTTGTCACTATTTGTAAACGGTCGTACAAACAGATGCAGGTGAATAATTATGCACATTTTTTTCCTAGGAAACACTTCTTTTTCTATATCATTTTATGGGGTCTACGATAAATTATCTCAATATGTTCTTGAGTGTATCAACAAAATTTTGTTTCAAATACTCACACTACAACCTTAAAACCCAATATTCCGTACATCAAGCATCAAAACACCAAAATATAATCACAGCAAAATAATATAACACCAAAATCATGCTAGTATAAAGAAAAGCTGCGTCTCGTATCAAAGACAAAGTCGACAGGTTCATTGAGATCGATGGAGATAAATGATTTGTGCTTTTTACCGAAATGAATGACAGACTTAAGATTAAAACTTACCAAATCGCTGTCATTAGATGCAGTGAGGTCATCGAGCGGGTTGCCATTTTCGACGTCTACGCCAGAATCGTTGGGATCGCCTCTCCGACCCACTTCGCTTCTCACGTGGAAGTTCCTTATCGTATTGAAGTTGATCCGGAGATCGGCGGTGAAGTCGTCGTACAACTTAAATCTGTTCGCGTTAAACTCCGTTTCGTTATCGAGGACATCGCGACTGTCCACTGCATGTCTCGAACGGTTAGAGCTTTTGCCGTTGCTGTTGCTGTCACAGTTGCTGTACGTCACTTTGTAATAATCGCGGGAACTCATTGTTTGTTTTTATCACTGTTTCGATTGTTTTTGAATTGTTTTATTTATTCCGTTTAAACGACACACTAATGGAAACGCATCGTGTTCATTGGCGAGCGTTTACAGCTTCACGTTACAGTACTACTGGATCTGTTGGTGAACGTATGTGTCACAGTTGCGTCTATATCCGACAGTTTGTACACTTCGACGTATTGGATTATGCCGTTGTTCTACATTATATATAAATATATTCTATATAATGTAACACTTCTATATATTGCCTACTGACACTTACGAATCAGATTCCAAATTCAAATTATCGAACAAGTGAGCTCACTTAGACTATTTTAAAAATTGAACGCGTCGTAACGTACACAGTCGGTAACAAAACAGTTTCAGGTGTGGTGATCGGCACAGAAAACAAAACACGACGAATGTTTCGTGTTAACCTAGCGTTGGGCATGTAACCTAGAATCTTAAGAGCGACCAAAATACGTCTGCAGAACGATCGTTATTCTACCAATGAGATAAACAATCGTACACCTAATATAATGTTAACGCTCGAAGCGTATATGAAGTAGGTCGGAAATATTCATAACAACAGATTTAGAAATCGGCAGGGCTTGCGTCTGTGTAAACATTAACGTCAATTAAATACACAATACCAGCTTTTCTGCGTGCTCTATGTAATACCTAAGGATATATCCTCTATTGTGTAATCGATGTACATCGTTACGAAACATGCACCAGCAATATTTTTATAAGTATCACTACAATAGACAACAGTAAAAAAGTAATTAATATATGCGATCGCACGTTCAAGATTATCAGCCTACAAAAGTAGGTGACCATTGCAGTTAAAATTTACGTAATCACCGTAATTTTCTCGAGTAATCAGAGCCAGATGTCGAGGATAACGTGGCATGTTGTCCAGGGTCGGGGTGTGATCAATCTTCTCCTCATTGCCCTGGCTTCGTTACCTCGTTGTCGACGCGCCGACCAGTGGACACCCACATAGGTTTATTAATTTGTTAACAAAAAAATTATGTACGGCACTATTTAGGATAGTTTATTTCGATTTTAATAACAAAAAATTATTTTATAACTGACTGCCGCTTCGATGATCGAGTGGTTTGCAAGCGCGATGCCGATCGGGAGGTCCTGAGTTCAAATCCCGGGGACGGGGAACAATTGGATTTTTCTAACCAGACTTTCTAGTAGTGCCTCGGATTCTTGATATGTACCCGGTGCATGGCATTTCCATAGTGGGACGTAAACCTAGCTGATGGAACGTGGAAGTGTACTACACTCCTCTGCTTAACTTTTTGGGGATTACACGCGTTATGTTACGTTTAACTCCTCCGCTTCAACTACCGCAGAAGCTTGAACACGCTGTAGATACGCCTTATTATCGCCTTGAGAACCGTAGCTATTTTGGGGCTGTGTATATGACGTAGGTGCGTGTCTCACCTCACATGGAATAGCTAGAAATTCGTCACATTGTCTAGCAAAGAGAATTAATAGAATATTATAATTACCTAAAGAGAATTAATAGAATATTATATTTACGTATTACTATATTATAATTACGTAAACAGAATTAATAGAATATTATAATTACGTAAACAAAATTAATAGAATACTTTAATTACGTAATAAATTGCTTTATAATTTACAAAAAAAATATCTTGGAACAATCTATATTTTATACTATCTTTCGGTTCTATTGAACTGAATAATGTCTATGGTTTGTAAGTTTCATAAAAAAAACTATCTAACTAGACTTTGTATATTTTGACAACGGCTCGAACTATGCTCCTAAAACACGAATGTTCCTCAACTGGCTGAAAATTTCAAAAAGGTATTATCGACAACCCTTATTTGTAATTAGGAATTTTGATTCCGAGGTTATATCAAATTAGATAATTCAAAACTTTACTATTATTCTTAACAATTTTTATTGCTGTCTAAACAGGTGCTCGGTGTATGGCAATATGTTCTCTCCCCCCCCCCCTCTTCCTTTATTTTACGGAACGTATAACATATCTTTTGAAACGCGGCAATGTAAGTACTTCACTCTTCTTTCTAACCCTTCGCGGAAATACGGGCGTAAAATTATGTTATGTTATGTTATACAATTGAACAATGACTATTAAGTTAGAGTTTCTCTGCTAGCATAACCAAAGGTATAGAGACAAGAGCTTCTAGGATATGATAGTATGGTGGTGGTTATTAATAGGGTGTACGTGGTCATCACCGGTTACACTATGGGCTGGCGGCGCGCCAACGGGTTCATCATTAACGCCGGCGTCCCCGAATCGTTTTACACTTTGCTCTCGCTCCACTGACAGTTATGGATAAGAGCACTCATAATAGGAAGCATATTCTAGATTATTGATGTCTTATTTGAGAGAGAGGGAGAGAAAGAAATTAGAGAGTACTTTTTCTCTTTCTCTCTCATATAATTTGTATACATCTGTACATAGATTTTAAATATTATGTATATCTATTTAAACTAAGAATAGGAATTATTCATAATTTTAATGTAATCATTATATTGGTGCTAGTTTCTTTTCCTGACAACGGCTTGAACTATACTAAACGTACTAGGTATGTGTTTGAAAACAAACGAAGTTATTAAATTTTTTACGGGGGTAAATCAGGTGTTATTTTAAACGATCCTGATATAAGGTAACGGTAACCTGAACTCGGAATAAATCATCAGTATTTTATATTGAATTTTTGAAGTTTAATGTTGTTTTTTAAATTACAAAAAAACGTACTGCCTCGTTGGTCGTGTTGGTTGTAAGAGCGACTGCCGATCGGGGGGACCTGGATTCAATTCCTTGGTTGGGCACTACTAAATTTTCTAATTATAATTTGTAGTAGTGGCTCTACATTTTCTGTATTCTACATTAATCTGCAATCTCTTCGGGGATTACAGGCGTGATGTTATGTTAAAAAAATGTAATCATTTGGCGATGTGTAAAATAGTGAATCATGAGTTGGTTTACGTAATATCTAAGCTTCTGAAAGCTATGAATGAACACCGGTTTATGCTGTACGAGATGACCTCATCCGATGTTTCTACACGTTTTACGATTACAATTCCGTTAAGCGCATACGATACGAAAACAAAATGTGGTTATCCGATATTATTTATAAAAAAATTAAATCGTTACTATATAATTATTCTTATTTATTTATACATAATGCGTGCTTAATGAAAAACGAAGTGAATTTTACAACGCGCCAAAAACATGCCAATAATATAATTACCATAATAATAATACATGATCTCACCAAAGGACAGTTGTATAATAAATAACCTTTTGATGGACTTTTAATAAACAAATCCTATACAACGGTATTGGTAAACAAAGATGCTGATGTTTATAATGGTTCATTGAAAAAATCCGCCCTAAAGTATGTCTATTATTGTACGTCGAACCGAGAGTTCTATTCAAATAGTTGAAATATTAAATACATTTCAATCATTCATTAATTCATTCATTCACAATCCATTGTTGTTTCGATCATCGAGTCCGTTCAGACGGTATTGCTATTTCAAACAGTAAGTTCTTTATTCTCGTCGTTGTGAAAATAGGCATTTCGAAATTGATAAGTAAACAATATATTATACATAAAGTGGCGCATATTTCCCTCAAAGGCAAGCTGACAATGGTTTCTAGCGAATACGGACTAAATTTTTTTGTATTGCCTGTTCTATTTACAACAAACTCCTCACCTAGCAAATATATACAATAATAAATATACAATATTACAATATGATAGACAGCACTTAGTGCTTACTGTCTAGTATGTAAGGGACCTGGCGTGAGCGTATAATAAAACCTTAAATAAGTATCTCTGTATCAATCGCATTTTATTTCCTAAATACTTTTGGTACACTTATGTAAGGATACACTCTGTACTATTATATTTTAACAGGACAATGTTATATCGGTTTAAATATTTAATATGTTTATATAATATGTAATATTTTGTTACAATGAATGTTATAAAACTAAATAGTAATTATATAATTATATGAGATTGATATGGCAATCTTTCAATCTATATTGTTATGCTATTGATATGGCAATACAAAAAAAGTTGTGGGTTGTGATGTTTTTATGGTTTGACAGTAGGAAAAAGTATTACGAGTGTATTGTTTCAATTGTGTGTTAATTACTTGAAAAAGATCAGAATGAAACCTATAATTGGATAATAAAGTTTAATTATTAAAACCTGGGATAATCTTTCACTTACGAGTATTTACGCTTGCTGCGTGCGGTGCCGGAAGCTGCAACTACACCGTGCACATTAGGTACATTTTATTATTTAATGTATGCGGTCTAGAATGTTCGAATACTTCCGACCGGATCGACCGGATCGACAGGAACGCGGGCCAAACGGTGCGATGCACGTGTTGAATGTGGTACGAACGGTACGAATGGTACGAGCCATGTGTTGAACACATTACAGCGGACACGTGGACGAAAATACAACAAACGCGAGATCTAGCGATGGGAAACGAAATGCGTCTGGTGTTAGTGATTGTCCCTCAAGGTTTTCTAACATTTATTAAAGATGACGCCGTCTTTCCGACATGGCAGTTGAGAGAAATTTCCACCGACTGTTTGTTGTTTTCTGAATTTTGGAGAAATTCAAACATTCCTACAATGAAACTTATTAGGATGTGTTTGTAGCCTATTAAAGAAACTGATAGTAATATTGTGTGTGTTTAATATTGTACGCGTGTTTTAGGTACTAATATCTGTTAAAGCTACACGTAACTCCTCTGTTTACTCCTTCGCGGAAATACAGGCGTAATATTGTGTCACGTCTTTGTATTTTTATATCCATGAAATAATTGTAAAGTTTGACTTCATTTTTTAATACAAGACGAAGACAGAACTTTGTTGCTTGAATCAAAACTCACCGCTTAAAGTGAAAGTTATTTTGTATCTTAATTCGTGTCTTAAACTAGAATTTCTAGACCCCTTGACTGACATACCGCACTAACAGTAATTTAAAGTTTCACGGATAACAAAAATAAAAAGCCTTAAAGCGCACGCTGACACACACACACACACACACACACACATACATATACACTTGTTAATAAATATAAAATGGAGTTGGAACTAGCGTAGATTGCCGGAAATGTTGAATAATATGTAAATTAAAATCTTCTATTTCATAAGATATGAAAAGCATTTAACGAACGTCAATATTACATTGATGTAAACAAAGTACGAATCAATCAATTAGTTAATTAATTCATTTAAAGTCGCAAGTGTTTCTACATCTAAGTTTCCGCTGAAGTTGCTCAAGATTGTTCAAGAGCATTATATGTATAACAAAATATTAAATAGAAAATTGCAACACAAAGAATGAATAGTATTTAAAGCAAGAATTAATTAATTGCAAGAATAAAACAAGTTCTCGAGTTTCAAGAAGCTCGTATCATTTTATACGACACCGCAAATTGATGCAATAAAGTGATACTGGATGAAGAAAAATGTTTTAACCGTCTTGATGCACACTCGTAAATATATAGCACAATGTGCTAGGAAAATTTATTTATGATAAATACATACTTCCAAAATGCAAAAACAATTGTAGGGCAAGCGATTTTTTTTAAAGGATTGACTTTATTGCAATCGATAGAGTTTATAGGAGTTTGCATACTTTCTACAAGTTGCTTTATCTTAACGTTGATTTTACAAAACATTTTATTGTTATACTTAGTATTAATAAATCACCAGCGACGGTGATTTATAGCTCAATTCCTCATGTGTAGTAAAAAAATACAAAAGAATACGAAAACTACGTGTCATAAAAAAAACGCAACATATAAGATTAAAAACAAGAAAACTGATTCAAGTTATTATATTCTTGGAACAAGTAACAATACTTAAAAAAATTTAACTATTACAAACTTTTATACCAACAATAAACGCTAACTCGTATGAAGCTAGAAAAAGTTAAAATATGGCTACTGACGCCAAGTTGAATCTTATGGACCCCTGAAGCAGGAAACGTGGATTTTATAAATAGAACGGTTGTTTTCTCAGATGCAAGGAAGCGCATTGGGCAGGGTGTTTACTGTCGCGTGAGAGAACGCGCACAATAAGTAGTTTTCTTTGTTTGAGAAAAGTATGTATGTAAGGCGTGCGTTTATACTGATAAGCATTAATTTAAGATTATTTAACAATAAACATAATCGCCATATAATTGATATTATTAGTAATAGGTATATAATTACTTGAAAAACACAAGAAACTAAACGTTTTTTGTAATTCTACATCATATGTTCCTGATCAAAAAATCTATTAGGGCCAGTGTCTACACAAGCGCTTCAATCATTAGGAGTGAAAAATAATGCGATGAAACCTTGAAGTCCAAGAAGAGCTTTTAGAACGGTAATATGTATATAAACGAAGGTTTTTGCTAAATGAAACAAAAACTGCATTATAATATATAGTCATAATTCGTGAATAGGCTATGCTGAAGTCGGAAACATAGAAAGGCCAATGCAATATAAAAAAGGAAAACTGTAAAAGGTAATATTGTAACAGTGAAAGTGCCAATGGTATTTTGCGACGTGGTAATTGGAGTGAAACGAAGCGATGGTGGCATCGTTGGAGAAGGATGATGCGCACGGAGATAAGGGAACATAAATGTTAGTATATTTTTTGTTGTAAACATTACAGAATATTCTTTGAATTCGGCTTGCACAAACCAGTTTATCAGTCTTTCAATTCAGTCGTACAGCTAAACTTGTTTGTTGTTCTTTCAAATCGCTTATGAACACTGGTTTGTTATTAGATGATCTGTAAAAAATAAGTTATACAACAAAATAAAACACAATAGCTCAAGAAAGGCTCTCACGCATTAATTTTCTAATGCTCAATAATGACACAGTTTAAACAGAACTTTATTTATCACGGCTTTATAATTTTGATGGAGTACCATAGATAATGCGTGATGGAATTAAAACATTACCGAGATGAGCGTTAACAATCGATGATCGGAACATTGTGTACGCACGATCAACAAACCATAATGGATTACGATACCTAACAACTCGTTTATCCCCTTAATAGAAATCTATAATCTCTTAATAGAAGTCTATATAGAAGAGAAATGTTACTACATACATATTTGCTGACCTAATTTCGGACCATCTGGGCGCCGTAGAAATATTAGTGGGAAAATAAAAGTGGTTTGATTTCTGGTATCAAATACAAGTAGCGTAATCATAAAAACGTTTGTAGCTAACGGAGCTTATAATACGTACGTCTTTCAAAGTCTATTGTAATACA
>DWDV01001189.1:0-13869 GCA_018245615.1 Mimoniades ocyalus | reverse complement strand
TCGCACTTGCAACCAAAACGACCAACGAGGCAGTTTAAGTGAGTTTTTTTTTTAATTAGTTTTCATATCGAATACTACTAATAATATAATATTCTATAGTGGGACGTAAAAGTAATTGGTGGAACGTGGGAGTGTTCTACATTCCTCTGCCTACCTCTTCGGAGATTACAGGCGTGATGTTACTTTTTACTAATAATATACGACTAATTAACTTTGATACTACATTATAACACATATATTTGACTCTGAACGTTCATTGAAAGACATTAATAAAAATATTAACACAAAACACCTCTAATCAAACTACAAAATGGTACCTAATCTTACTGTAGTAAGATTTATTCCTATGTACAGTTCCATTTTAACGTCACAAAAGAAAAGTAAACATGAAAGAATTACACTTTTCAAGTCATTATGCGATACGGGAAATAAAATATAAATTTGTCCTGTACCAAACGCTCATTTACATGTTATTCGAGTAACAAACCCTAGGGGACGATATCAGCCATTTATGAGTTGAAAGTATTAAAGAAAGCGAACTGAATACGTATAAACAGATATATGTAATAATAAGAAATAGGAGCGAGGAGACGGCTCGCGGCGAACGAGCCCCGCGGAAAGCGCCATTGTTCCGCGAATTTAAAAACGGAACAAAATGAACGAGGGGAAGGAAATCGGATGAAAATATGAAAAGAATACACGTTATATACGCAAAAGTGAAACGAAACGTCGGAGATCGGCTCTGAGGCGCGGCGGTCCGCAAATATAATTTGCATAGCCAAGTAGCCCAACTTTTGTCTGCGGCGGATGTTCGCAACCATATTCATTCGTTGCTTTTTAACCACACTCCCATTCTGTATCGGGTTGGACTTTTTATTGCATTTTTTCCCTTTGAACGGATTCCTTCAATATTTCGGTGGTTCGGCATGAACGAAATTCATACGCTTGCTCGTTGAATTGTTTCGCATCGCGTGCCCAAGTTAACGTGGGCATAGCCGTTCCTACGGTTGATTGAGAGAAGTACCTAAATTGTGTTGTTTGCATTTAATTAAAAACAGGCAATTCGAGGCGAGAGCTTCGAAATGCAAATTGTATTCCAGCGTGTCATCTCCATACATACATGTATAATATACCTATGTAAATAATTTAAAAAACGCTCATAAGAAGCACAAAGGAACAATGGAACAATGAATATAATATCATACGAGTCAAAGTACTTTAAAATTAGAACTATTGATGGCCGCAAAGCTGACAACAAAAGGCTTAAACTTTTGTTCTATTCTCCTTTCACAAGTCAATTGGAAATAATCGATTGAAGAATTATTACGATTCATCTTTGCTTATGAACTGAGTGTAGAGGAGCTGTAGAGCGGATTATTACGTCACAAAGCGATGCCGCCCGGCCACAGACAAATATTGATTCAAAAAAACAATGAGTTCCCGCCTTATTGCTTCTGCTTCATTAAAATTGATATTAAATTCTAATACATCTATAATAACGTAATATTACATTCGTATAAAATTAAACGTTGCACTTATTGTATGCCTCAGTTAAAGTGCCGTTCTAAATTTGTTTATGGTAGCGAGCTTTGAGTAATTAGAAGTTTACGCATTAATAGATAAATAACGTGGGATGAAAGGTCCAAAAATAAGCGTCAGTCGAGTGAGAGGCCGTTTTTCAGAGGTGTTAGACTGAATCGATGTTCGGACTCGACGGACCGGTGAATTTTCCACCGAGTGGACCTTCGGATGAGCACCTTTGTATTGGCTGAACCTTTGCATCCTCATGTTAAAACACCTATTATAATAATGTACTTAATTGATAAAAATATTTCCACACGAGAAACTCCTTAATAATATACCCCAGATCCATAGTTCATTCTATACTGTGAATATACTTAATGCACTAATTTATTAAATCGCATAAATGTAACACAACATTTTTGAACATTAATTTTTTCATAAGTAACTATGACATGCAAGGATGTATTTAAAATCTAAAGAGTCACAAGACGAGAATGAGCATGGATATTATGCTTACATACTGTAAATATATACCTATTGTAAATTCTTCATTTTGCTCGCATTATCGTAATTAACGAACAACTAGGACTAAGTTCTAAGCGGCAGTAAGATTGGATGAAAAATAAAGCATTTGAATTTCGAATGTACGTTATTACGAGCCGTGGCGAAGGTCAGCGATGACAAATGATGCGCGGGAGTCGATCACTAGTGAACTCGACCGTTTCATTAGCACCAACATTAATTACTAGCGAATCTTTAATGAGAAAACGTTTTTTTATTGCACATTAGCCAGTTTAAACTTTAATAGCTTATAATAGCTAAGAACAAAGATTGTCAATGGTTTCGCGTTAGCAAATATTTTCTTTAATTAATTTTTTACTTAATCTGTACCGATTCTAAAACATTTGAAAAAATTCTGACAATTGATAACATTATATTAGTTAATATTAAAACTTGTAAATTTCATTATAATGTAGCGAAAAATAACATCAGTGAAATCGAATGAATATTTAATAAAACTCCGATAGAGTATTTCAATCAAACTAATCAAACTTATTTTATATTTGAAAATTTGTATTTCTTATTCATCCAACGAACCGCGAACGCTCTTTGCCTACAAATTATAACAACTTTCAAAATATTCACAAACGCTTACTATGATTTTTATGTATTTTTAAAGTTATCCTGTTTTTTTTTACTTCGCAGGAATCGCAAATTTTGTAATATGGACGCTATTTTTATCATGCCGAAACATGAGACGGAAAATATATAATTGTATTTTGTTTTTTTTTTTACTTTTATTACTTCGTAATGGTACATTGATACCTTTACGATGATTTATCACTTTTGTATTACATATGTATGGACCATAATATTTAGTGAGACGTTCATCGAAATACACTGATACCATCACTCGCGATCATACTTTTGAGTAAACAGGACAAAGATATCGAAATGTAGCGCAAAGGAAAGAGATAATAAATCATCACATGCTCACTCGAAACGATTATCGACAGGCTCATGGTACGAAATAAACTAAAACGAATCAAAATGATTGACCTGTTTTGTCGGAAGCGCACTCTATAGACAGGTATCGGTACATCGTTTCTTCGAAGTGCAGAGCGAAAGGGACGCATATATGTTACGATTTTCGAGATTTTCTTAACGCAGACATGGCTTATCGCTGTGCAAACGTAACATCAAAACATGGCGTACAACTGTAAAACAGATACCTTGTTGACTCCATTTTACTTTACAAGATATACGCTTACTCAGTTTCATATTTATAACATACATGTTCAAACGCATTTTATATCCACATCTTAGATCGAATTAACGTAACATTACGCCTGTAATTGCCAAAGTGGTAGGCAGATAAATGTAGAACACTCCCACGTTTCATCAATTACGTTTACGTCCTACTACGGAACAGGTGGTGAGCTTATTGCCAAACACCGGGCACATATGCAAACTCCGAGCTACTACTAGTAAATCTAAATTAGAAAACTACAGCAGTACCCGACCCGGGATTTGCACCCAGGACCTCCCGATCGGCAGTTGCGCTTGCAACCAATACGACCAACGAGGCCGTCAAAGAATTGATTAAATATATACACGGCTATATGGCTAACATATTTACACGTACAAAACACTAGAAATGATTCACTGGCACAATTTATAATAGATATCTGAATGCAACACGGAATAGAGGAATGACGTTGTATCTAACATAATAATGTGGGATACTGACAGAGGCGCACAGCGTACCTTCACTCAGTCCACCTGACGGCATGCGGTCACCGCGACTCAAAACCACCACAACCCTTTGGCCAATAATCCCTCGCTTGCTCTATTACCCTCCAAACCGGAATATGACAATGCGTGCACTCCTGGTTAACCGCAAAGATAACCGCGTGCTGGTCGCACGCTATCCATCTACATCAGGACATTCCTGTTGTAATGGTTTTGCAGGAGCTCTTTATCTATGCAAAATAGGGTTTTCTACTATTTTTTTTTAACAAGCCGTTTATATTTTTGCATTTCCCACGTTGAATTCTCAGTTCTCTTTTGTAGGAAACGCATAAAACTGTTGTTATGTTGAAATGAAAGTATTCAAAAAATCTTTGGACTGCGACTACTTTTGGTCACAATATTTTTATATATGCCACGACTGGGAAGGCATATTTGTAACAAACTCCACTACGAATTTCCATTCGACTGTACCGTACTAAACGTTATTTAAGTTTACAGTTCGCTTACAATCTACAATCATGTCAGGGTTACAAGCCCTACTTTACTTGAAACATGTTTCCATTTTATTTTCATGCAAAATTCTTAACTAACCGTTCAACTTTCAGTTATGTACCAGAAACGTCTTAAGAAGGAGAGAAAACAGCGGCAACAGGTCCAGGACCAGCTGGAGATGGAGTTGAAGAGACGACAGAAAATAGAAGACGCATTGAAACAGTCCGGCGCGCCCGCTGAGATACTCAGAATCGTTACTGGTAAGTACAAGACGCGTAACATTGCTTATGGAAATTTACAAATTGACCGTAACCATGCATACACAGCCATCTACAATAATATCTCCTTGTTGTTTCGAGTATGCTGAGTTTGAATGGCATTCGCCATAAGATTATCTAACAAGTATTAACCTGAAGTGCGCTATGCCCCTGACATGTTAACTTGCCGTCTGTCAAACTATCTCCACCAGCTACAACTTCACCCGCGGCACATCCAATGTCAAGTACCCTATGGCAAAGTAAACGAAATTAAACTGTAATACGTGCGCATTTTAGATGTACTTTTGATTGTTGTTAGAAACGATTTGCGCTTCTATCGACTGCGAGTATATATGGAGTGCGTGACGTAAGAAGGGTGGTAAACGCTAGTGAAGGCTTGTACTAATCTCCGTGTCAGGAAATCGTTTCGCAGGCCATTTGAAACGAGGGTTCGGGTGTAGAACTAACACGCATTCGAGTTCAATTTCTTGCATAATCGCTGTTTGCTACTAACATGTATTGGCAGTCCATTTATTACGCGTAGGCTCGGGAAAGGCTTTTACTGCCACAATTTTGTAAGAGTTGATAATGGCCGCGTATCCAATTATACTTTTTACGTTCCTGCTACATTTTGTTACGGTCGTTATAATGGCTTCGCGTTATGTTATTAATGACCATGTAGGGAACGTAAGTAGGACTATAACGCATAATTACTTTTCTAGTGCATGATGACGATGTCAGACGCGAAGCAGCAGTGGTAATGGAGTGTTCTTCAACAGAGAATCTGACGCCCGCCAGCCAGGAGAACCGCACGGAGCGAGAGAACGGGTCTGACAGCAAGCCGCCCAGCGCGGAGCCGCCCACCGCCTCGCCGCCCTTCCAGCGCGAGCCGCCGCGCACGCCGGACAAGCCGCAGTGGAACTACCCGCCGCCGCCCGTGGACATCATGAGTGGAGGAGCTGCCTTCTGGCAAAACTACTCTGGTATGCTTTCCAAAAATTGTGCTCACCTATGAGAATTATACAGAGAACAGACAATTGGTTACACGCAGAATTGCCAGGACCACATATGAAATTTGATAGAAATCCCAAGCTATCATCAAAAGATTGCAAAAAATATATTTAATTTAAATTTAATGAGACCGAAACACACACCGAAAATATCTCGTAATTATTGTAATTTTCATTTAGCTTTTTCAAATTAAAATCAACCCGTAGGCACATATTACATACCGTTCGAAAGAAGAATGCCATCTATTTATAAAGCCGGAAAAGCCCCGATACGTCATTTTTTTATTTTTTTAGGGTGAGGTCAAAAATTGAAATGCCTATTCAATTTATTGCAATATGCCTTTCGATATCCTTTTGTGCATCTGGTATGCGCATTTAATAGGGGTGCGCACGCTAACCAAACATATTCCGAATAATGGAATATTATTTTTGTAACAATTTGATTACATACATACGTATATATTTGGATGTTTCTCAACGAAAATTGCCGATAAGATTGCTTATTTCGACCTGACTATACTGTACAGTATCAACTAAAATTTCATGACAAGCAATCAGAGCAAAAAGGAAACGCGACCGCCGGCTGCTGAAAGCACATTCAGCCAACATGAAGGGTTCTCATTCACGTGTTACAGTATAGGCCGTAGTTTTTTCATTCATATCCACTTTGTGGAAAGCCCAGAAATTTCATTAAAAATGCACCGGGCCCGTGGAGTTTGAAATAGTATTGTGTGCAGCCAGTGCCTCCCGCCGCCGGCCAGCCACCGTTATGAAATTCGGTTTTACACGCGAATTAAAGGATTTTACAATACATGTGCATGCGTTATAAGACATGTTGAGATTATGTAAAACATGTATATTAATCTATTAAATTTTTCGTAATCTTCGAATACTGTAAGATACGATATAAAATACAACGTTTCACAGAATATATTATCATCATCAATTTTTTGGTAGTCTTCGAATTGAATATATTAAATCATACAAGATTCATATGTGCTTGTATGAAAAAACTTTTCAACTTTATTTCTGTTATCATAGCTTTTGATTTGTTATTTTCGTGATTAAAAACTCTTACAGTCGGCAAATCGCACTACATTGATACTTTTAACTATTTCCTGTTGCGCTGACGAGTAGCTTTTATCGACGACAGCTCGCTTTTCGAGTAGGAATTGCATCAATTTAAGTGTTACATCCAAGTGTTCAACGCACGCGAGCACGCGAGTGCGAATAGTTGGAAATGGAAAATAATAGTTCAAATTGGCCAATGAATAAAGTGTTCGATATTCAAACGACGGATAAATCAACTATTCGATGTTTAAATTTGAATTATTTTTTATGAGAATGAAATTTTGTTTTGTGTACATTGTTCTTAATTTTTTGTATACATGAACAAATTGAGAAGTCGTTTTTTTTTAAATATGCTTAGTAGAAAGGTTTTAGATAATTAACCGACTTCAAAAAGGAGAAGGTACTCAATTCGTTTATATATTTTTTTGTATGTCGAGTGTAATATATGTGAAACTTTAATAGCTAAAAACAACAATTACCTATAAATATGGACGTGAACGATTAAAAAAAATACGTTGTTATTGTTACAACTAATAGAACGAAATCAAAAGTATACAATAACGATATAATACCACATCAAAGTTCAAATTTCTATTCCGCCATCAACATTTATAAAACCCGATACACTGTCGTTTATTCCAAATTAAACTTTTCTTTATTTGTGCAATAAGTCATTTTTTTCATCTTACGAGCACCACAGAAACAAATGAAGCAACTGATATTAAGTAATATAAAGTTGAAAAATTAATAAAGAGGAAACTTCACCGGCTACTTTTTAGGTACGCTTGTAAAATGAATGGAAATAAAATCGTAGCGCACAGGTGCGCTCAAAACCTTTGACGATATTAACTTTTTATTTATGAAATATTCATCTACATGTATACAGTTATTTGCCTGTATTTTATTTAACTTTTTATCTAACATTCGGCCTTACTATCCCTGTAATAATTATAAAACTTCATCTATATATAACGATTGAATCATAATAATATTGGAATATCTAATTTTAAAATTAATCAGTATAATGAGGCTCGAATCAAAATACAATTGTATTAAATACTTCATTTTCCATACTTTCAAAGTATGAGTAAGTGATAAATGAGTATGGAATTATATATTCAAATTGTAAGATAAAGGTTTCCATTTTGGTGGTACACACCTTTATAATGAAACGATGGGAATTGAATCCATAATGAACTAGAATAGGATAAGATTCGCTTCGTAAAGTTAAAGCACATTTATAAATCCATGTAACACATGTCATGTTGTTACGAGTTCTTGTGTATTATTAGCCTAACATCAGACCAGGTTCCTTACGGGGTAACCAGAGCACCGAGTGCCATATATGTCCATCCTTACAGACTTATCGTGCTTCCTCCACATACATACATACATCACTCTTCACACACGCGCGCCGATTAACATGTTGTATTGGAGTGTGATGAGGTGTTTAATAGACTTCTTACAATATGGTCTTAATCGAGATAGGTATTTTGAAATAAAATCAATGGAGTCACGAATAAATTGATTCTTTGAAAAAAATAATGGGTGAAAGAATGTTTAATAGCAGATCAATTCAATCAGTGTGATTTGATACGCACCGATAAGCAAGAAACAGTAGCAGTAGCTTCATCCCGAGTTCGTAATACAATTGGAAACCCTGTTGGGATCTTGTAATGGCCACTACACACTTTGAAGGACATCCTATACTTACCTGCTGCGCGTTATTTCTCACCATCTGTTAGAGCGTCCCTTTGTCCACAACCTTCTCGAATTTCCGTTTAAAAAAAAACAAAACTTTTCCCGTTGTTTTTTATTTCTGTTTTCAAAGTAATTAATTCGACCCTCGTAACGAACAGAGGTGTCGATTGCATAAAAATCGTTAAAAAATCACGCGAAACGATCATAATTATTATCTATGGTATCGATTAAAAAAAAACGTTATAAAATCGTAACAAAGAAACAGAGCACGGATCAATGACATTTATAAAAATGCACGAAATGAATAACTTGTGTAGTCTGTTCAGTGGACGTTTTTGCGCGACCACATTGAGTGAAACAATTTGTTGTTGGAGGCGAGTGAACAACGAAAGCGTAATTTCTTGCTCGATCCCCTATTTAATTACAAAATCGATTCGTTTCTGTAGAATTAATGTACCAATGAATGGTTTTTCAGATTTCAATTGTGAATTGTCGCCTTTGAACGTACCGAACAAAATTATGATACTCGTAAACATGTGGATGAAAAGGCTTACTCGATTTGTAACCCTTTAGTAGTGACGTATTAGCATTAATTAAATAACAGAATAATATTGTTGGAAACTAATTACTTATAATTACTTTTTACTTCAACAAACTTATATAAAACCACAATTAAATATAGGTATTATATTCACATTTTGAACGTATACATAATATTGTATGTTTCAAAATTATAATTAATGATCAAATTCTATATTCCTTATAGAGCAACTGTTCCATCTCCTTGGGTGTGCGTCAAGATGTCGCGAATTCGAAGACAAGGACATGAAAGGTTAATTTTTTATTTAACTGAAGCGCTCAACCATTACAGTTGTTTGAAAGAACAAATAGATTATAGCTCTCAAAGGAGCCGGCAATTCTGTTTTCGGAGCGGCAAATGCAAAAATATTACGTATTCAAACAGACCTAATGGGACATTTAGGGGTGGCAGCCAAGTGAAACGGCAAAGGCCGAAGCTTTTAAGTGTATAATATTTAATTGTGACGCCCTAGGCGTATAATCTCGCCCGGGATAATAGGTTTCTGTTTCGGGACAACCCTCGAAGAGCGACACTTGCGAGTGTGACGCCCTGGAGCCAGTCTCCACTGAAACAAATCGGATTATAATTGAGTTTTTTTATCTCTCTAAGGCTTTTGAGATAAACACTCGCGTTTGAGTATTCGTTTCTCTCTCTTAAATATAATCTCCTATTACTTGAGAAATGTATTACTTAGAATTTAAAATTGAACTTTGATAATGAACGTTAAATTAACCCTGTAATGTCCGAAGAAGTAGGCAGGGGAGTGTGGTGCATTCCCACTTTTCACCAGCAACGTTAACGGCCACTGTGGAATAAATGGTGAGTCTATTGCTATACACCGGGTAAGTCCAGGCTCCGAAACACTACTAGAAATCCCAAAGTACCGCATCCGAGTTTTAAACCCAGGAGCTTTCGAGTTGCAGTCGCATCCGCAACCACACGATCAACGAGACAGACAATTATTTTGATATAATTAATATTACAAATCTGAATAGAATTCGTAATAAAAATATAAACATGGAATATATAAAATAAAATTATTAAATAAAATAAATTTTCACTTTACGCACACATGGACCTTGATTTCGGATCTAATATAATAAAGAATAGCTACACTTAATACATAAATTGTAAACGAATATCGGGTAAAAGAAATTGAATTCTCCGTTGAGAAAATGTTCCATGAAAGTAAGCAAAAAACGTGATTCCGTTTATACCTTTTATATCTCGTAAATTGCAGGAGGCGGCAAGCGTTGCATGAAATTGAATAAGCATATTTCGTAAAACGTAGACGTTTTCGGAGACAATTGCCTTACCTCACCTACTCTTCACGAACTTTGTCAATTTTCTTAAAATCCTATTAGAATATCTTCTGTGCGCGACGCGTTTCACTTTTAAATTGCCCTCCCTTGCTCCTTTCAATGTTCTCTGACCGTACTAACACTTTGTTTCACGACGTTCATGGTATACTATATGACTTTTCATCTTTTTATTTTAATATGACCGTTTTATTTATCCGAAACAATTGTAATATACTCAAGTAGAATTATACTGAATGCAAACAAAATAATAATTCAACCTGTTACTAGATAGGTACAGGGTTTGGCTTTTAAATGTACTTTTATTTTTTTTAAATCAATACCGTAGCCTCAAATCTTTGCTCAATTGAAGCAGATTCACAATGATAATTTAACTGAATAATACGCTATTAAAATGTATGGACCTGGCAAAATAGTTAAAGAATAATAAAATATCACATGTTATATACTTATGTATGAGTACTTTAAAGTTATGTTAGTTACGTTAATGCCTTTTAAAGTTCCATTTCATATAGTACTTGACGCAATACCTTATATGGTTATGAAGCGAAGGACAGTCGGAGACAACCCTTCTGCACACAATTTAATAAGCGTTTATGACGTTGCGAGTAGGTTTTTACCAAAGGGTGGATTGCATATTAAATTAGGAAGTGACATACATACATATGTGAGTCCGTTTGATGTCGCCGCCCCGAAGCACTAATGACATTTTCCGGGACGGCTCACCGGCTTTTTGCACGTTCGACGCAAATATGAAATTTACAAATAGGAAATTATCATTGCGTTTATGGATGGTTATATGTGCACTGTGACAAAATATGTAATTAAGACCAAATAACTCGAATTGATTCACTGCGTATTTTCTACCTAACATCACGCCTATATTGCCTCGAAGAGGTAGGCAGAGGAATGCAGCACAGTCCTACATTTAAAAAAAGTTTTTATAACAGAATTTTACAACAAGTCCAAATTTGGTAAGAACTTCGTGTACAATGGTAAATTGATGTAATCATTTTGTTCACAGAGTCACTGGCGCAAGAGTTGGAGATGGAGCGCAAATCTCGCCAGCAGGCCATGGAGCGCGACGTGAAGAGCCCCCTGTCGGACCGCGCCGGCTACTACAAGAACTCAGTGCTGTTCAGCTCGGCCACTTAGCTGGCGCCTCCCGGGGCGCCCGAGTACCCCGACACCCAGGAGCACGATAAAGAGGGAGACGATACTAGAAAACCGATCATCAGTGTGAGACCCGAGTTCAGAGAGAAATAAATCCAAAGAGTTGAAGTGATGAAAGACAATACGCGCGTCCTGAGAGACACATCACGAAAATTATCACACATTTCGTGCTAAATGTGCTGATAGAAACGAATCGGAACGGTGTGCTCCGTATGTTCATGTAAAATAAAATTATTCATCTTATTGTTTAGATGTATTAAAATTTCGAATGTAACGGATCCCGATGAAGTTGTATTATCACTCTGAGATTGTAATGTAAATAATGTTATTAAATCGAAGTAAGTAAGCACGTAGAGCTCGTGGCGTTAGAGCGGAGTGGCAGAGAACAAACTCTTCTTCCATAGTGAAATTTGTAAATATTTCTTTATAATTTTAGATGTAAGTCATAACGGTTTTATCGACGATTCCAGTAATTTATACGTCAAAACGTCTTAATCGTTTACGGTACGTACCTTAAATTAAACTTATCTATGAATGCCATATTTATGTATTAAGCATCATTATTTACTTGTTGCATAGATGTACGCGTCAGTACAGCGTTAACACGTATCATCGTTCGTGCCGGCGTTAATCAATGAAAGAACAAAACTAATTGATGACAACAACGGTTGGAATTGAGCTAAGACTGCTTTTTTCAATTCAGTTTTTCCAAGCGTTTGTATAAATTCTTTAATTCTCTACGCGCTAGTCGAAACAATGCTGTATGAATAATGTTTTAGTTCCTACCTGGCCCACATTTCGTTTGACAATCTTTAATAGTTTCCATATCGTCAGTGAAACTACCACTGGTTTATTTTTCTTCGATCACAATTTTAATGTTATATCGAAGGTGTAAAAATTTGAGCCCCCCCCTTCCATTCAAAACATATGTGATCTTCGCGGTATCATATAATTTGTTCAATTTTAGTGCAATGTTTAGATTTAACTGATACATTTAAAAACATAAATAGTTATATCGTTAAGTTAGTGATCATAAACGGTTTATTTTTACAAATTTATTGACTGAACACAAAGAGACAGTTGTCGTACAATATTTAATGGATTTCATTTATAATTTCTTTGTTAGAAGTTGTATAAATATCTCGCAGTATCTCGTATCCAGTGTGGACGAACGTGGGTAGATATTGTAACAATAAGAACGGTAGGTTTAACTTTAATATAAAGTATAAATGATAGCGTTATTTATATCGATGCTTAGTTTACGGGACGACTTTTAATGTCTAAAATAGTTTAAATACTAATAATAGATTTAGATATTGTATCGGGCGTGTAATTGGCGCTTGGCTATTCGATTGAAATTTTAAAAAAAGAACGCCGAGCGACGCTCCGCGATGCAAATAAACGAACATTGTAGCCATTGGAGCGAAATATTTGTCGATTGTGTGAATGTTGTTATAACTTGGAGCACAATGTTATTATTATTCTAACATAAAATAGTCAAGCGCCGATGATGGAGTACGCTCGAGACAATTAATTTCATACATACATATTATCTGTAATGGGTAATGCGAAGTAATGGATAAAACTTAGTTGTTACAATAAATGTTTAGCTGGATGAATGTGTGAGTGTGCAAAGCGTGTGAATGTTGGTCCTTTACAGTATTTCGTTTTCTCTTCCGTAGACATGTTATGAGAATTGTGACGGTACGTAACAAAGTTAAATTTTAAATTTCTGTGGCATGCGTACCTACTCGTAGTATCGTCGTAGCGTAGGCTTTCCTTTGTCAATTAAACGTCGAGGCTTCTATGTACACATGAGTTCTTTGGTCGTTATATGAGAATCACGAAGCAAACTTTTTATTATTATTTATTATTTCTATTCTAATTATTATTATTATTATTAATTTTACTTAAAATTGTGTGTGTGCCTTGTATTGTAGAGGAAAATATCAAGATTAAAAATGAAAATTATAACGCTGTGTTTTGTTTTATACCCCTCAACAAAAATAATAACAATCAAATAGTGGTTGAAAAATTAACATATTTTCGCAACTCAGTGTTGATCGCATAGAAAAGTAATCACTGAATCTTATTTGAAAGATTGTTAGCTTACAATTATTGCTTAACGTACTTTATAAACGTAACACCATGCCTGTATTTTCTGAAGAGGTAAGCAGAGGAGTATAGTACAATCTCATGTTTTAACAGTAACGTTAAAATTTTTTAGTTAAAACAATCGAATAGTACCTGACCCGGGATTTGAACCCAGGACCTGTCGGTCGGCAGTCGCTGGACCACTGGACCGACGAGGCAGTCTATCGAAATCAAAATTACTTTATTCCACCCGCTTAATACAACAACATACCAGCCAACGTACTTATACTAGGACTTATGGCAATATACTGCATGATCAAGTGCCGCGGTAGCGGCACGCCGTTAAGTATGCGTTCAAACACATGGATGTGTGAACGCGAGCGCGCGCGTGCGGC
>DWDV01001188.1:0-13873 GCA_018245615.1 Mimoniades ocyalus | reverse complement strand
AAAAGCATATAAAGATTTTTTTAAATTATTTCATTTGTAATTTTTTAAATTCAAAAGGCACGCCAGGATTCTAATAACAGTCACAGTACCTGTTGCTGCCCATTAACAGTGTTTCATAAGACAGTTTAGAAGCCTAGTTAAAAATCAAGTTCACTCGCCACAAAACTAATGGTCCATGTTAATTTTAACAAGAAAACAGGATAAATTTTATTGTTACTGAAATACCAACAAATATATTTATTAATGCACGCACAACATTACATAAATGAAAAATCATGTGCCTTTAGGGTCTGACGCAGCTCGAAGCTGACCGTATTATATTACAAAAGCTACATTAATTTATATATGTACATATCTGATACGATCTCATGTGAATCGGTTAAGTAGAATGTTATGTTTAGGTTTCTAAAGAACCCCTAAAAGAGTCCTAAAATCCCTAAAAGAATAAGAAATGACAGATTAAGAGAATTCTTATATTTTCCAACCCTGACAGTCATCCAAAGAAGAAAACGATACTATAAATTGTTAGCAATCGTATCCCTCTCGGTTCGCAAAATATTTTTATTCCTAGAAATAAATGAAACTGGTGATAAATGTTTTCTAAAATTTATATTTTGTTTGAATTCGCTCCGTCTTTGAAAAACACCTTGCAAGCTTTTCTTATAACTAGGAAGTGGGAAGAGGAACGGGGGAGAGGGAGAGGGGCAGAGGGGGTGGGGGGAGTGCAAAGTGGCCACATTTGTTTGAGGCCAAACTTCATCTACGATGAGATTGCGGAAGGACCACAAGTGTTGCTGCACCTACCGTCTACCAGCTGTGTTTGCGTTGTTCTGTTCAAACCGATAGATTTGGTCGACGAATAGCCTAAGCAACGGTCTACTGTATATTAATCTTATACCAGTACACCTGCGATTAATATAACATAGTAGGATTGGATTTCAGTTCCCACTTATCTATAAGTATTGTCTAAAGGGACTTTAAGAAAGTGACAATAAAAAGCGTGTTTTAAGTAAGTACTCGTAAGTTAATAATATTATAAAAGTCTTTTGACTTCAGCATTAGTCAGTATCGGATCAATTCGGGCAAGTATTCTTTTGAATACTGTGTATCCCTCTATAAAATAAAATAAATAAGCATTACATATAATGGATTAAAATTGAAGATATGTACCTACGTTATTGAAAGGTAAATGGGAAGGAGAGATTTTGAAGGCTATTCATTACAGTTAAAAGTTAAGATTTTATCAGAGGTCCGTTTTCAGCGAACTCACAATGGAGATTGAAATATTTTGTATCTGATATATCATGGACATAAAACATAATGATTATTAATTAAAATCAACTTCGAAAGTCGAACTTCGAACTGAAACTTTAGTTGACATAATAAAAAAGTGATATGTTTTTAAAAAGCTGGAAATTAAGGTTAGTGGCATATGTATTGGACAGACTGCGTCAAGCAGTGGATGGGAATACGTTGATGATAATGTTTTATGTAGGTAGCCTAGGCCTAACTGAAGGGTGCAGTCAACGCATTCTGGCAGTTCTAAACCAAGTAGCAAGTTTTCTCAAGGGTTTCCCAATATGCAAGTTTTCCATTCCAATTAACAGGTTAGGGACCTCAGGAATCAGTGTAATAAGAGGTTGGCCAATAATACGTAATCCCAGCAACGTGTAATGGAGTAGCGGTGTGGAATATTCTCCAAATATATCTGAGTTTAAAAAGAGTTAAACACAGCAGTGAGATAACCAAACATACGATAAACTTATTTATTTATTTACTTATGTACCCTTTATTGTACAACTAAAAACAAGGTAGATTATACAAAAGGCGGACTTAATGAATAGTGGAATTCTCTACCAGTCAACCTTTGGTGATGGCGAGAAATTGGCGGTAGGCGGTAACAATAGGAAAAGGAAAAAAATTAAAGCTGATGTAAAAAATTAACATATAATAAAATAAATTTATGCATACATGTATATAGTGGAAAACAAATTATTAATATTTTAAATACATATTTTTATAAATATAATATAATAATAATAATATCTCGGGACATCTCCACACACGGCCATCTGATCCCAAAGTAAGCGTCAAGAGAGCTTGTGGTATGGTAAACAGATGGCTGATAAACTACATATATACATGTAAATATATACTTAAATAGATTTTTTTTTTTTTCACACCCAGAATTGCACTGAGCAGGAATCCAGGCTCTAGTTACTCTCTAGCCATTACTAGACTCTAGTTAGAAAAATCCAATAATATGCAACGAGGACCTCTTGATTTTGCGACCATTTGATCAACGAGGCAAGCAAATCGCTTAGAATTTTTTAAATCATAATATATCATTAATTTATCATCAATATAATAATTAACTATCTCGAAATTGATTGTCAACGTATATTTTACTCGTAGATCCCATTTTTATATTTGATCCTTTTTTATTTCTAATTTTCATTTGCATCGATAAATCATAAATAAAATTAACATTATGAAGTGCTGATAAAAAATTATATTCGCCTTACAGAGCAGATATTGGTAGAATCGAACAATTCGATTGACCAATCCACCTGATATTTGCAATACGAATATATTAAAACGACTTAATTGTTTCCTGATAATTATGAATAAAATCCTGATTCACATAATCTCATTTTATTGCTTGTTCCAACCAGAGCTGTAAATATTAATTTGAGCTTTATATGCTTTTGAACAGAGTTGGTATTCAAATGGTGTCAATTTTTCTAACTAAAACCTTCTCACGCGTGGCTCCAAGGGTTTTATCTCATTTCGCGCACGTTTGAATTTTTCATGCTCCAATAACTACTGAAACTTGTTAGAAAATATACCATAGCGTGAAAGGAGTGGCGCTTGCACTCGATTTGTCACGACTTCGAAATCGATACCTATACATACATACATATCTTCACGCCTGGTCCCTTGCGGGGTAGGCAGAGAGCACAGAGTGCCAAATATCTCTATTCTCACACACCTATCGTGCTTCGTCTACATTCATCACTCTCTTCATACAGGCACGCCGGTTTCGGAGACCGATATTTTCGATACCTGATTGCGATACGACGTATACATGTGTTAATTTATATTACGCAATAAATTCGAAAAAATGTAAAAACTTAAGCAATGTTAATTAATAATATTTACTTTTGCTGGTTAGGTAAATCAAATGTTCTGAATTTTATGATAAAACGAATAGCTGTTACCGGCGTATAAAATTATATAATAAATTTTGCCCTTATTTCTCAATCCCCCGGTATTACACGAAAACGCTTCCGTCACTAAATCGGTCTTAATTCAACTTCAGCCCGATGCTTCCAGCTGTTTCGGCTCCGCGTTAGTCAACCAGGAAAGCTGTTTATAACACTCGTACCAAATTATCAAAGCGTTGCTGCGAACGATCGCTTTTGACGCCAGTTTTTTTAAATGCCAAAGGTGTTTACATAACTGTGGACTTTAATAGAAATATTGTTTTCTCTCTCTTATTTTTGTTCCGCTAAACATATACGAATGTTAGTGACGCTCTAACGAGGAGATACGTACGAGTAGGAGCACAATGGTGAAAAACAAAGCACCTTCCAGTTGGAGCAGAATCCGAAATAAACGAAGCGTGGGCGAGTTGTACAAGTGTCCGTAACAGCTGCGACAGTGCCCATTAGATATGAATAACCATACAAAAGCATTTCCTACTTTTATTTGAATAATAATCCATGGTTTAATAAATCATAACTCTGCAAACGATACAATAACGTCGCCTGATGGTTGCTTGAAAATTCCATATAATGTGGATATTCATGTGTATATAAAATCCGTTACTGTAACATTAATTTTCTCTTGAATCGACCTTAAAGTTTTTTTATTTGGAATATCTTCTCCACAAATCATAGGCTTCGTACGATAAAACGTAAGAATCCTTAGTTGTAACACATTACAAGTCAGTGAATTTGTATAGGTACTACAATTAAGCATTTATTACAATTCTTCCTCTGCCTACCTATTCGGGGATTACAGGCGTGATATTACTTTTACTTTTTTCTTGTACTACAATTAAGCATTTATTACAATTCTTCCTCTGCCTACCTCCTCGGGGATCACAGGGGTGATGTTACTTTTACTTTTTTCTTGTAGTGATTCTTCAAACCAATAATTAATGGATTTGTAATGTTCATTTTTGGACGACTGTCCAAGTAACTTATGGTAAGTATTGTAATAAATTTAGCGCACATGTGTGTCGTGAGCATCCCTCGACAACCTGACGAGGGCCATTCAATTAGTGCGGAATTTGGTTTCATTGTGCAACGTGGAAACGACCGATTCATGCTTCGTGCAACTATATTTCAACGTCTATTTTACTTCAAATCGTCAATATATGTTGTGTACCATTCGTTCATAACAGTAACAAGAACAGATTTGAAATTTTAATACTTTCCAACTGATTCATTGGCCTAAATATTACCTAATAATAATATTATCTGATAATAAAATTTATTACAAAATTCAGCATCCAAAAAAACCTCTTAACTGACTCTCTGAGCTGTTCCTACTGCAAACTTTGTGTAAAAAGTGTGTTTCGTATAAATGAAAGTAGACAGCTTTGTAAATTATATAAGGGATTCAAAATTTACATCAGGAGCGGAAATATTCCACTCCGAACACACCGAATTAATTATTATTTTTATTAAATCACACTAGGTCTCTTAGGAAGCAGACAGAAAGAACCGTACGCTAAATGTGCGCTGACGTGCTCCGAATGAAATGTACCAAGCAATTAAAAATATGATCCTTAGATCCAATACTCAAATCGAATGCCTCTCGTTCATAAAACCCTTATTTATGGCTCAAAACAAAATGCTATTAGTTTCAGTTTAGTTGTAAATCATCGTGAAAAATTGCGGGCACTTACATGATGAAAATTTTCTCTCGTTTTATTTTCTCCTTACTCTCTATTAGAACCGATATTATAGTTTACAGCAACTATAAATATCCCAACAGGGCTTAAGGGCTTTATATCTAACGATAAGAACCGATCTAAGTGTTTCATGTATCCTCAGATTCACGTAACCCGAATAAAATTGTACCGTAACGGTCACATATCTTATGACTGACCCATTTATCATACTTAACTTTACACTCGGGCAATATTCAAGCACACAGCGCCACAAATGTAACGAATGAAAACAGCAATTCATTTGTCGAATTTAACTGTAGATAAGACTTGTGTAATTCAATTATAAGTTTGTTACGGTTAAGGATGATGCAACGTTTTAAAGTAACTATATTAAATAAACACAGTTTTACATTAGAGTTCCATCGGACTCCCTATATTGTTAGAAGTAACAAAGAAGTGCTTAAAACAAATTCATTTTTATATGCATAGTTGACATTTAATTTGTTGTCTAATAGAGTATTATATTCGTGCACAAACAACTCATTATAATTTATACCGATAACAATAAATTATATATCAAATGGAGCTTTATCGGTGTTATATTAAAAAAAAAAACTTTTATTCCTACTGATGAAAGAACGCTATACAATTTAAAACATAATTTTCTACGCTCTTTTATAATATGTTCTGTAAAATATGATTAATACTTTTAAAATACGTACTATTAATGTTAAGTTTCTAAGAAACAATCACGCGAGCTTCACATAACGATAAAAACTAACCATAGCTCATCATTAGAAGTGTCCACACTAGTCTGAGCGCGGGATTCATCACTCCGGCCCTCGTGTCGCGATCGTAAAAAGAATAGCTTTAGCCACTCAGTTTTTTATGTACTTATAAAGTGGAATTTATAAATTACACTTATAATGTAAGGACTTTATTAAACTATGTGGACCACACCGGCCACAGTGAAATAATTAAACTTATACGTAAATTAAAGTCAACGCGTACAAGATATTAATATTCGTTTGTATTTATTATTTATGTAGCAATAGACTCGCTTTTGACTGACATCTCATCTGATGAAAAGCGAGAATTAAAATTTAAAAAAAATAATGTGCACATCATGAACAATCATTTATATGATCAATTTAAATAATAGACACTGCTCGCTCGAATGGGCGTTGTGTCATCATTATGAGTCTGTCAAAATAAATTCAATTTTAAGAATGCGAGGGACGATCTTTTCAGATTCAGTATACTCCCAAGAATCTGGACAATATTGTGAATGACTAGATTGCGATTAGAATAGCGAAATTAGCCACATCTCGGGTGTGTGAAAGCTACATTTATGTATTATTTCTGTAGTACACTGACAACCGTGCTGTTTAGACAGTTTTTTTAATGTATTAAGTTATATAAAGCTTACATATTTATAATGAAGCTTATTATTCATCTTGCCCGTTCGAGACGGGTATAATTTCACACAGTGAAGAACAAAAGATAATCAAAATATTTTTAACCTTATAACCACTATCTTCAATATTATCACCCATCCCTTCATTATTAAACAACTAGACATGGAGTCTCTTATCAGAAATAAAAATGTAGTGCCATAGTCTACCGCGCGGTTGCAAATTATGAGTACCTAACTCTCCTCATTCGCATTCATTTCTTCAAATATTTCGTCACAATTGATAGTGATATTTTATTTCGGAAACGCACACTTGTACATTTGTAAAGTGACAAGTGCATGCAATGAATTAAAATGCCAAAGAAGCATAGTGGGAGACTAAAAATTCAACCACTAAGCAATTACCGCTACAGTTTTAACCCAATATCCCTTAAAAGAATACCGTTAAGGAGCCTGAAGGTACCGGACCCTTAGTAAAGAAGAGGGATAACTCAATAAAGACAATATCCTGGAAATAATGTTTTGAGATTTTGGGGAAGATTCTTACGAGTATGTATGACTTGGAGCAAAATGCAAGTTGTATTTACAATTGAGTAAAAAAAAATGAGATTAAACTTTTATTGGAAAAGAATATGAACATCTGATTTAAAATAACGAGTGCATAACACCGATATTGGTTTATGCTTTTGTGTCATTAAAATGACTGTTTAATAAAAGAATTAATTTTAAATAGACCCTTAACCAGGGCAAGTAAATGAAGTAAATCGTAATTCAACATAATACCTCCTGCTTTTTTGAACTGTTTTAGTTTTTATTTTTAAATGTATTTTATTATGCAAGATTTTATATTAGATATATGTGTATACGCCACTTAATTAATTTCTCTAGGTATTCTTAAAAACTGAAATAAAAACTAAAGAAAAATGATTGAAACTTTTAAAAGATCATTTTCGTTTCTACTTATTACTCTGGTAAAGAAAGGCTGAAATGAAACTAATAATTTACAAACAATATAATAATTTCAATCCACATAAATTTAACATCATATGTAACATATGTGATAAATATAAAGTTATAACAAGAAGAAACGGGCCCATTGTGTTTATCATTTAAATATTACATTCTCGTTCAAAGGCAAGAGAATTTGGATATACGGTCGCATTTGTAATTGCTGACACCGGCACGGTAATAACGTACCCGCACCCCGTTACATATTTAAAACGACTAATTATCTCCCATGTAAACATGTTTTGGAACAGACCAATTACAAATAAGCAGAAAATAACAACCTTTGTCTGTCTGAAATGTTTTCTAAGACGTAGGAACTCTGCTTGCTAACTTGCAATTGACCAGAGTGGTAGACTATGGCCTTGATCCTGCTCATTCCGAGACACCTGTGTCTAGCAGTGAATCAATAAAAGATTAATGATTACGGTAATTTTAATAATGAAAGTGAGACAGATTTCCAGCTAATTAAATTTTATTTCTGAATCCGGGTCTAAGGGCGTTTGATATGAATCTAGATTGCTTCATTATTTACATCTGGGATGTATCGTATTTGTTGGTAAGAACAAACTATAAACATCATGCACAGTACAGTTATACAAAAGAGACAATAATATGTAAACAGACCTATTGGTACCAGAAGCGAGTTTTCTCAGTACGATAAGCCATCTAATAAAATGGGGTGACCAAATTGGTTGCAATATCGAATGCTGTTCACATCACGACCACTAACCAGTCGTAATCTTGATAACATCCGTCTATTTTAAGAAAAAATCGTCTTTTTGCAAATTGTTATGATCCCAAAAACATTGTTACGCCGTAGATGATATCCATAGAGAAATATGTGGAGTAGAATAAAAAAATTGTTTCCTTATATTATCTTGGTACGAATGTATGTTTTACGCTAGGTTCGTTACGGGGCAGGCAGAGAGTGTCGAATTTTAAATATCTCTATTCTTATAGATATGACGTGCTTCTATATTCAGCATTCTCTTCTTATAAGCACGCCGGTATAAAGAGAGTATTGTAATTATAACGTTTGCTTTTAATTAAATGTGGCTGGCTTTTTAAATAAACTATACCTATAAATAAGAGATACTCGGGTAAAAACCACATCCTGCTGGAAAAGCTCTTGATTGAACGTCAAACATTAAAAAATGTCTATAAAAGTATATTATATTTCTATATATTGAAATAATATACATGTATGTAGCGTGTAGTTTATGAGCAGTTAGGTTAACGTAACACAACTTCTCATGATGCATAGTTTGGGATCAGATGGCCGTATATAGAGATGTCCCAAGATATTTATTCATTTATTAACAATGTTCGCTCGTAAATCTATCAAGATATTTTTTTAATAATCGTGGTATAACAGCAAAAAATTGAAATTATAAATTGAAACATTTTAATAAAATATGATTTCAAAAGATTATGTGAAGTTTTAATTATACGTATAAATATAATAATGGTATATACAAAATATATACAAAATATACATGTATATGTATATTATACATGTATATTTTGTATATAATATAAATATACTATATATGCTTTTCCCCTCTGGATTCCTATAGTATCGGACGTGTCTTGTGTAGTTCTAATTATTCTTTATATGAAATTAAACTGCATAAATAACGTGTAATAATAGGAGCACATAAACCACAAGAGGTGACTTATAAGTGTTAAAAAGGAATTCATCGCTGCTGCCTCGAGTCTCCTGCGATCCTGGTACTTCTTCTACGTCGTTGAGCTTGCTACATTAACCCAATCGAAGTAAGATCCATCTTTGTGATACATACTAATGAGTTACGACTTTTGAGGACCGTTCACTGCTTCCAATCCGACCCATCCAGTGCTGGCCGATCGTACGTGCAGGGTACGCCGCACGGGTTCATGTACCTGTCACGCTCACTGCTACACAGCCGCCACGCCTCCCACTGATAAGCACAACGGACAACTCGCATCGGTGCATCTTCACCGACCGTCATTTCATTTAGGCCTACGCAAGCCACGTATTACGAATGTTGCGCTCACCACCGGAAAACAAATCGGCTTCAACGTCTGATCTAGAAAAATATGCGTTAAAAGAGAAGGATACTCAACCTCACATTACAGTGCGTGACAAAAGACGTCGCATATCGGACGAGGGTTATGACGAATTGACAGCGTTTAAGATCGAAATGCGTGAAATGTTCCAGAGATTCTCTGAACATCAAAATATCAGGCTAGACGCAATAGAAAGCCATATTACTGACTTAAAATCACAAGTACATACCACTAATTTGGGTTTGGAAAAGTCTATTAATATCTTATCTGAAAAATTAAATAACTTAGAACAAAAAATTCAGGTCTTTGAAGACCAAAAGAAGTGCATTGATTCTCAATTATTGTCCGTGGAAGAAAAATTTGAAAACATCGAGAAGAATAGTAGAAAGACATTGATAGAACTTAGAAATGTACCGAAAATAATCAAAGAGACGAAGGAAGCACTTTTTAATTATGTTAAAGTCTTATCTAATAATATAAAATATGATTTAAGCTCTTCCGACATTAGAGACGTTTATCGCATACCTAACAAAGCCGACAGAAACAATTCAACTGTTGTGATTGAATTATCTAATACACTCGTCAAGAAAAACATTTTTAAAGCTGCATATAACTATAATAAAACAAATCCTGAAAATCAACTGAGCTCCATTCATCTAGGCCTATCAGGGGATTCAGTACGTATATACCTATGTGAATCTCTAACATTTAAATCAAGACGATTGTATTTCTTGGCTAAAGAACTAGCAAAATCAAATGATTATAAGTTCTGCTGGATATCGCATGGCAATGTCCTACTTCGTAAACGAGAAGGATTGCCTTGCATACTTGTGAAGAATGAAGAAATAATAAATGGACTTAAACAGTGAAGCAGCTTATCTTAGTTGTTAATATTTTACTAGCTCTCAAGATTCATTACGTTTAATATTCTGTTACATTCAAATTATATTATAGATCATGCACACTCTATCACTCATTCCTTTATTACATATGTATACATATATTCACTGATAGTTAAACTAACACACAACGGCACAATCTACACACGATATATACATACGTAGAATATCTCTGATATTTATATATATATATATTTATTTATTTATTTTTTATTTTTTTTCTAGTATATTATACAACTACAGTTTACATTACATCGCCAATACATTTTCATGTTATATTCATATATTGCCTGAAACACTAAGGTACTTACAATTTGTAACTATGAATGTTGATACAACACATTTCTTAATGGAAAAAATAGACCAGTATGAAATTTCGACATCAATCACATGCGACCCTGAAGATCTTTATTTACATATAAAAAACCCAGATAGTTACCTAAAAGTGATTCATCAAAATATACGAAGTTTGAATTGTAACTTTGACGAACTAAATATATTGTTATCCAGGTTGAAAATTTCATGCGATATCATTGTGCTATCAGAATGCTGGTTATCTTGTGCTACAACCTTGCCCAAATTGCATGGGTATAGAACATATAAAACAAATGATAATTACAACCAAAATGACGGCGTTGTATTATATATCAACAACGGGTTGAAATGTGTAGTCGAGGAACCGAGTTTCCTGGAAGCAAACTGTTTAACGATTGAACTCAATCGAGATACAGTTGTGATTGCTATTTATAGGCCGCCAAGTTTTCGTTTTCTAGATAGTTTTCTAAATTCGCTAAGTACTTTGTTAGGGACGCTGTCGTCATTTAAAAATATTGTTATAATCGGAGATATTAATATCGATTTATTAAATACAAATTCAGACTTAACCTCATATTTAGACACCCTTGGATTTCACGGGCTGCTTCCTGCCATTAACACTCCAACTAGAGGTAATTCATGTCTTGATCACGTGATCTTAAAAAGTAAATTAAATGCTTATACGATCACGTTGCGCACCTCTGTTACTGATCATTCGGCGGTTCTATTCTGTCTAAAAACCAATGATAATAAATTCAAATCACTACAATATAAATCTATTACTAGGCTCGATCTGGACAATATGAAATTTGAATGCAATAAATATGATTTTGACATAATTTACAATGATGCTGACCTCAACAATGCTATGAACAACTTTATTGATATTCTCGCAAAACTAATTGTAACTAATTCTCTCAATATTAAAGTTCCTAGAAGTAAAATAATAATCAAACCATGGATAACAAATGGTATGCTGCGATGTATACGCACGCGTGATAAAATGCACCATAAAATTAAAAATAATAATAGTAATGAAGTACTTAAAATAACATACATGAGATACAGAAATTTTTGTAATAACTTACTAAAAAAATTAAAACGACAATATGAAAAAGATCAATTATTAAAGGCTAAAAATAACTCTAAAAAATTGTGGTCAACTATAAAATCAATAACGAATACCAATGACAAAACAAAATTACCCATAGAACTGCTTCATAATGGAGAAAATCCAAAAATTGCTATTAACAAGGTTAATGAGTACTTCGTAAATATCGGAAATGAACTTTCTAAAAAGATCCCTCCATTTACTTCTACCCTCAATGATAGCACGATTTCACCTCCTAATTCATTTGTGTTCTTGCCGACGGATAACACAGAGGTGCGAAATGTAATCAATAGCTTAAAGCCTGATTGTTCTCCTGGTTGGGATAAAATTAGCTCTAAAGTTCTGAGAAACATAAGTGACTCGGTTACACCCGTTCTCACATATTTAATAAATCGTTCTTTCGATGTTGGAGTCTTTCCACATGCACTAAAAAAAGCAATTATTCATCCGATTTATAAGGCAGGAGACAAACGTAATCCAAACAATTATAGACCGATTGCAATTTTATCTACTGTCTCAAAGATATTTGAACGTATTATAAACGTAAGACTAACAAAGTACCTAGAGAAATATAACTTGCTATCTAAAACGCAATATGGCTTTAGATCAGGTCTCTCAACGGATGATGCAATTCACGAATATATTGATTTTGTGGTCAACAAAGTTGACATAAAGCAAAAGTGTTTGACAATTTTTCTCGACCTTACAAAAGCGTTTGATACGGTTAACATTCCTCGTCTAATCAGAAAATTAGAGAAATTAGGAATTAGGGGTACACCACTTGCTCTGATAGCTGACTACCTAAAAGACAGATCACAATGTGTAAAAATTGGTGAACACATTAGCGATGCTTTACCTATTACAATTGGTGTACCGCAAGGCAGTATAATGGGTCCAACGTTATTTCTCTGCTATATAAATGACCTGTGCAATCTAGATATTGAGAGCTGCCGAATATCGTCCTATGCAGATGACACTACACTTACTTTTTCTGCAAACTCATGGGATGAACTCGTAAAGTACGCTCAGACAGGATTTAATAGAGTATATCGTTGGCTTTCCTTAAACTCACTAACGCTTAATGAAGAAAAAACTAAATATATAACTTTTTCTATTCAGAACCGTGACGAGGCTAAGCTAACTTCTCCCATAGTTGCACATAAATGCGGCTCGTTTGCGACTTTCCATTGTGATTGCCCAAAAATCAACTTTACAAAAACGATAAAACATCTTGGAGTAACAATAGACACAAATTTAAATTTTGATAGTCATATTCACTCAACGTCACAAAAGGTTCGCAAACTGAGTTATATGTTTAGGCAACTCCGTTATGTAGCGGATAATAAAACTCTTAGAATGGTATACTTGGCTCTGGTTCACTCAGTTATCAGCTACTGCATTTCATCTTGGGGGAGTGCCGCTAAAACAAAACTTATAGAATTAGAAAGAGCCCAAAGATCAATATTAAAAATTAGTCTTTGTAAACCTAGATACTTCGCTACTAGCAAACTATATGAAGAAGCGCAAATACTAACTGTTCGGCAAACATATATACTACTAATGATAATTAGAAAACACAAATTTATATCAATGGACACAATAAATAGTATGGCTAAGTTTAGGAGACATTACGCTACGTGTGAAATCAACCCTGTCCGAACTGCTTTTGCCAAAAGATTTTTCTGCTACCGAAGCTCAATATTATACAACAAACTAAATAAAATACTCCACATTTCGAAATGTTCCAAACATGATCTGAAAAACAAACTGTCAAAATGGCTTCGAACGTTAAACTACAAAGAAACTGAAAGTTTAATAGAGTATTAAAACTCTGAAATAAGATCGGAGGCAGAAATACGATAAAGGGATTTAAATAATTTAAAAAAAAAAAAAAAGGGTCAGAAAATAATTAGGATAGTATAAATTAGGATAGTACATATTATAATGCAGGATAGTGTACATCATTTAATTTAAGATATGACAGACACAACATGTAAACTTACACATACTTATATTTTATTATGATACACTAGTGCGCAAGCACATATACTAACACTCATGCTCGCGCACAAATATATACACACACACACACACACCCCATACAAACAAACAAACACGTGATTATACACATCCTTTCATAACACATACATATATACTTTCATAACAGATATGTA
>DWDV01001187.1:0-13876 GCA_018245615.1 Mimoniades ocyalus | reverse complement strand
CGTAACCGGTGAAACGTGGGAGTGTGCTGCATTCCTCTGCCTACCTCTTCGGGGATTACAGGCGTGAAGTTACGTTTATTTATACTCATTTCATCAACATTTTTAGTTAATGATATTATACATATATATTAAACAGCACGTATGAAAGAGAACGCCTTAAATACTCTCATTCACCTATGGCTATCATGCATCAGATATTCTTCAATTGCGCGGACGGAGCCGCAGTTGTAGCTGAAGCAAGCTATAACTGGTAAAAAAAGCTACGAGGCAGCTATAACCGTTAAAATGTTAATTTCAACATCGATACTGAATAGTTCTGATTTATAAGTAGGTATTTTATTGTTTCCAGATCATGGCTTTGAACTTAACACAAAAAAGCAATGAAAACGGCCAACTTGGCCTCCTTCCGATGGAACTGGCTGAAACAAATGAAAACGGTAACATTTCCCATCACCTTTATTTCCTTTACTTTGTTACAGACCTTTTACTATTTTGTACAATTGCTCTTCCGCGTCGGGACGGATTAAGAATGCGTTCCTTGACCCCGTGCTGGGATACAGGTTTTTGTGAGAGACGACTAAACCCAGCGTTGGCAGATGGCGGTCTGCTTAGGCACAGCTACATGACCTGGCCGCCTATGGGCAGCAGCATGCGAGAAGCTGTGCTCTACAATCGCCAACCCGCATGCTCAGCGTACAGACTATGGGCATATCAATTCAGGAAACGCCTATGTTCAGCTGTGGACTGCAATAAGCTGATGACGGCGACAATTAAATAAAAAATGCTTAAACAATTAATAATGCTATTAGGTAAAACGAAAAAAATAGCACATTACGCAAACAAATCAAAGTTAAACAATACTGGTAATTCAATTTACACTCCATCAATATTAGGATGAAAATTCAACATAATTATTTTCTAACGTAGCTTTTGCATTGCCTGAATTTTTATAGTGAGCAACAACTCAGATAACCGACTTGTATGTGTTTCTCTGTTGTACTTTTAATGGCTTTAACTAGGTCCTTGCGCCGCATATGCGGCATGACATTCGACCGCTTTGATGTAAATTAGATGTTTTGTGTGAAATAGAGTATAAGTGTAAAAATGAGAATGGGCATGCTTCGACGGTTCTGAGCTATTGAGAGAATAGCTCACGAAATAATGACAAAGCAGAGGTAAAATGCGATTGATGGATGCAGGTGCCGATAGAAAGTAAGCGTCACCTATCTTGACCAATAGTCTAGATACTGATGGGGGAGTAACCAGACTCCAAAACTCACGTAATTGTATGGAGAGAGTACTGTATGTAGACGAAGTCCATTATTACTGCGAGGATGTAGAATTTTGACAATCGATAGGTACCTACTACTCCACAAGGGACCCGGTTAATGTTACAATAATAATATTTTTCGCTAAAGCTTAAATGATTCTTATTGAACTCTTTTATAGTTAAAAGCCAAATGGCCTATTGGCTCTGCATTTGGGGACAAATTTTATAGCTCACATAAATTCAATTTGAATATTGGATATAATGTTATACGTAATAGTAGTAACAATAAAACATTTTTTTTATATAAAGTGTAAAATAAAACGAATATAGGCGTATGATTTTTATTGGATACAATTATGTATATGAAAGTTTCTTGAATATTCTGGATATAACATCACTTTGTTGCTATTGTTGTTGATTTACGACCAGTTGCTAATTAATTATATACTTACGAAAGTACTAGATAATTTTCAAAGATTTCGAAGCAACAACAATTAACACGTACAGTTGAACATTTTCAATATATTACATTTAGTAATTTAACAACACAGTTTTAAATTATATAGTAAGTTTATAAGAAATGATAATGAAAACAATACATACACGTATATATACAACACTAAACTATTAAATGTTTGTTTCAGATCGCAATAGTAATTACAAGTGCCTAAACCCAATATTGCTTAAAACAATTATAATGCTGTTAATAGTCGTGATTGCACTGGGAATTTACATATTATTCTTGTGTTTATTACAAAACGGTAAGCATAGCAGTGTAACTTAAACAATAATAGATTTTTAAATACTTAAGCATAATAGTCTTGTTTATAACGACATCATTGAAATGTTTTGATTAATCCATTAAACATTTCAGAAAGTGTTCGAAATACAGAAATTATTTTAGTGGCAGGATCTCATCGACCTGAAAATATTAGTGTTGTACAGGATGATGTGGACATATTTGTACGATTGAACAATCGAACTGTAAATCATATATCCAGTACAAAACGGACTAAACGAGACTCGAACTTAAAAATGAAAAGCGAAAACAACAGTGATGCAAGTAAAGTTGAGTTTAGCAATGACAACTTCCAAAAACTTAAAAAAATCATTATGAAGCATGATTTAATTTGCAATGAAGACAGTCATAATGTTACTTGTAATAATTTGATTACAAAACTAAAAATGTTAACATCAAACAAATCTAATAACGCGAAGAAAGAAGGAGAAATAATCTCATTAAAAAAACATAGAAGAGAAAATAATATTAAATACAACGTTTACGAACTTAATCATGACAATTACATAGCACCTTCTGAATTATCTAAGCGAGAGGTGTACTCTGACATAAATAATAGAAATAACAAATTTCAAGAGCCAAGACAGTATAGATTCAATTTCGGGTCAAAGAAATTAAAGCCTTCACATTCACATCCATATTCCCCAGAATTGCCTCTAGTACATAACCACGCTGGCTGTTCCAAAGGTAATTCATATTATTTAAATATTTTTGACTTCCTCGTTGGTCGAATTGTTTTTCTAACCTGTCATTTGCAGTAGTGGCTCGGAGTCTGATTTGTGTCTGATGTATGACAATAGGCTCATCACCTATTCCATGCTAGGACGTAAAGGTAACTGGTGAAACGTGGCAGTGTACTACTTTCTCTGCCTATGACTTCGGGAATAACAGGCGTGTTCTTATTTTTTTTATTTTCATTTCAATCATTACAAGATTGGATCAGCATTCAATTCATTTTATGCTATTGTTATGTAGAAACCAATCCCGTCGATGGGTACAAATTTATTATTATATGTAACATTTTTCAGGCTTATATGACGTACCGAGTATAGAGCAAAGCTATCCCTTACTGCCCTACGAGTACTCTGGGTAAGATAAAAATTAGCAATAATAAAGGGAAAATATTGAAATCTTTTAAATATCTAAATATTTTGGGCCATTTTTCAGTGATTTCATCCCCTATACACACGCGGCTTATCTTCAAGATCGTAATGAGGAATCAGATTCAATAATGCACAAACGAAAACTACACCCTCAAGATATTGAAATTATTAGAAGTTCTCTACAGGAGAAGTAAGACAAGATGATTATCTTAAAATGTATAAAATAAAAAAACTGTTCAATAAAAAATATGTAGTATAATTGATTGCATCGTGGTTGAGTGGTTGCAAGCGCGACTGCCAATCGAGAGGTCCTGGCTTCAAGTCCCAGGTTGGATACTACTGGGTTTTTCTAATTTAGATTTTCTAGTAGAAATTTGTAGTAAGGTCTTGGAGTTGAATTACTGCTTGTTGTAGGGCACTCTTTATGCCATGGAGATACTTAAACATAACTGGTGAAATATGGGAGTGTCCTAGACTCCCCTGCCTAACTGTGCGTGGACTACAGTCGTGAAATTACGTTTCATACGTTACATAATTTTATTAATCCCTTCTATTGATAATTTTTGGAACATTCCAATGCCCTTAAAACTTAATTACGAGATATCTAACATTCCATTTCTAAAACAGGATCGACGTTCCATCGAACAGAAGTTCTAAATCGACAGCAAGGGATGCAGATTGTCCATCGGGAAGCAAATCCTGTGATAATGGCGATGCTTGTATTATAGACAATCAATGGTGTGACGGGAACGTAGACTGTGATGATGTTAGCGACGAAGCTAAATGCGGTTGCAAGTCTAGAGTGGATAAGGCGAGGATCTGTGACTCGTATTTTGATTGTCCATTCGGAGAAGACGAAATGGGATGTCACGGTAATATGACTACATACATATTATGTATACTATTGAAAACTGTAGATCCAGATTATCATCCAGATACCATACGAGAATAGTTAATATAAATAGAAAAAACCCATAGATAACAAATGAAACTTTTTTGTCATTTATATATTTTTTTAATACTAGTCTAACTAATTCAATAATATTGTTCATTAATTTTAAAATTATCAATACTAGGTTTATCAATGCCTGTCAATTGTTTATATACATCCTTTTACATGTATTTTTTACTCAAATTTACTAGTAGATAAGCACTTTTTTATAAACATTTTTCTATTTTCTGTTTGAAATATAAACAAAAAACTTTACATTGAATAATTCCCACTATTAAAACAACAATTTCTTATGCTTACTTCAATCGTTCCCTTTCGTTTAGTTTTGCTTAGTCATGAATTTTCCGGCAGGTTGCAGTGATGACATGTTCAGCTGTGGAGACCTGCATGTAAACTCTCGTGGAACTTGTTTCAGTAAAGAACAGAGGTGCAATAACGTAGTAGATTGTCCAAACCAGACAGACGAAATTGAGTGCAGCATACTGGCACCAAGCCTTCACAAAGAACCCGTAAGTTTTCCATTTAAACAAATCATAATAAAAACTTCAACAGGATATACGATCATCGTTCACGTTTAATCTCCAGCAGTTCTTAAAAGGAAGGATACCGAAGTGATTTTGTCCAAAATTTGTAACTCACTGTGTTCAGATCAGATTATTTTGACGTGTTCAGACTGTATTATATTGATACCTTTAAAAAATAATCAGCTCATGGCCTATTCGATACTTAAATGGATTTTTTTCTTTTCGTTACTAAGATTTGAAATTGTAGCCTTATTTAAAAATACTGAATATTTGCCAATTGATGACTAGGCTATTGTTACACTTAGTACTAATACGCAGTAGGAAGAACAATACAGTACTTAAAGCTATATGTTAGAAATAGCTTTCAATTACGAGAGTAGTTAATTATTCGTTTATAAGAATAAGTTGTTACTTTAAACGCCGATTCATGTAATTTTCAAATAAAAAAATATTCGTCAAAGGAAAACTTCGCATTCAGCCGTTTTTTATGAACGTTTTTTGTTTTAACCGAACGATGAAAGCTGAATAATAAAATTTGAGCAGCTATGAACGACATAGGGGAGAGTGGGGGAATTGGGGCCATGTAAGAATAAGTAAAAAAAATGCCGGTTTAAGACACAATTGTTAACTTTTTTGGATACAAATCAGTCTTTTAGTTATCTGGCTTTAAGTAATTACAAACAAACACTAAAAAAGTATACACTAAACTAGTTAAAATCACCTTTTTTACAAAAGTTACTTTCGCTCCCATTACCCCATACATATGTACATCGGGTAATAAGAGTCACGCATCTTCCATATGTGTAATACAAGCCACCACATAAATCCTTAACAAAATTATACATATTTTTATCTATACAATAGCAATTTAAACAAATCAAACGTAATAAAGAAAACATATAAACGGTACAACAAAAATAAATGTTTAAAATAATAAAAATAAATAACCCATAATATGGTATTTTAGGAATTTAAACAAGATTTACAAATATAATCTTTAACGTCATCACAGAATGTACACTCAGAATGAGTGCATTTGCCACAAGGCCTGCATTGGTACCATAGTTCTTAATTTTTTTTAACATTATTCCACATTATGCATTCATTTTTCTACTCTAAGTATCTATTCAGAATCTTCATCACACATAAATATTATTTTCATCAACAGGTGATTCTTTAGTCGTGCTGCCTTGGAAGTTTCCAACAAATTTCTAATAGCTCTTTTCTATCCTTTTTGAAATGATTTATTCTTAATCTTTAAATTAGTATTCTTAGATTTCGATTAGGAGCTATAGCTGGGTAAGGGAGTGTAAGTACATTACCCGAATGGTAATCATCTCGAAATAATAAAAGTAATAAAAAAACATCGTTAACCAAATTTTCTTCCTCTGTTATCGCAAAAATTAATGAGATAATGCATATAATAGAGACAACATAAAACAGAATTTGCGTGCTACTAAGCCAGTCAACGACGATCAAGTGGCATAATCGAATGTTCCTGTAGCTGTTCGTGTCAATTTCGTGCGATTTGTACTTTCCTGTCTACTTACGTAAATTGTAGTGGCTCCTATTACCCGCTATTTCCCATTACCACACTTTCTCCTAAGTATTACAATAATTATAAATTCAGCTACGTAAAGTAACATGTTCATTACAATAGATGTTTGCAGTTTCAAACACTGAAGGATATTTGCACAGAAACTTTAAAGGAACCTGGTATGCGGTGTGCGAAAACCCATACATATGGGCACATGACGCTTGTCGTCGCGAAGTCGGACTTGTGATAGGGTAAGAAGAATATACTGCGCATTAATATTAAAAATGAACACTAAAGAAGTTCGATAATTAATATGTAAATACGACTAATAACATGATTTAAGCTTATATAATCATTTTACAAATAATATATAGGTATATGTAAATGCTTAACGCACGTATATTTTTTCGGAATGATATGACTAGTTTATACTTTTGTGTACAAACCAGAAAAATATTTGAATAAAATTTCCTACCAAGAAAGAACTTTTTTATAATAACTTCAGAGTTCTTTGATATGGGATTCCGATATTGTTAGCCTTCAGTTGTCATTAGATAATATCAGAGATTGATGGATGACCGATGACCGTTCATGCTACTTACATTTCACACTAGTAATACGAGGGTATCTCAAAAATATTAAAAAACAGGCCGCAACAGCTATCAAAATGTTTCGTGACGCGTACTTACATAAGATGTAAAATTTACAGACCACCCCATATCCAATATGTGCAAATTGACCCATTAGTCAAAGTTAACTATCTCAATACGTGGCCAGGAGGCTTGATACGCATGAGTACCACATGCTTTAATAACTCAGCGGCGTATGTCGTCTGTTCAGATATACCATGTGGCAGCAGAGTTCTAACAAAACGTCAGCTGATACCCGAGGTAAACTATAAATACTACAAATAAAGTGCAAATTTTAAGAAGATTTATGTTCTATTTTTCGTTACCATTTCTACAGAACGCTGCTGTCGAAAACCGATTGTTTGGTCGAAATAAACGATACTTTTTACAACAACCATACGCATACAACATATATTTTAAAAATCGTTTTAAGAGAAGTGATACTGATGGTTTTTTTGAGATCAACGATAAGCGAAACAAAAGAACAGAAGGTAGAGTGGTTGGCGGGCAACCGAGTCAACCGGCAGCATGGCCTTGGGTGGTAGCTCTGTACCAAGATGGGTCCTTCCATTGTGGTGGTGTTATTATATCGCAAATTTGGGTCATGTCAGCGGCACATTGTGTTCATAAGTAAGTTTAGAATTGTTTTCAAAATTTATGTTCTCATCACGCACTAAACAGCGTAATGTGTAGTTGTAATTAAAAAAAATTACAACATAAAATTCTGCGTGCTCATTTTCAGGTTCTGGGAGCATTACTATGAAGTTCAAGTTGGAATGCTCCGACGATTTTCCTTTTCCCCGCAGGAGCAAAATCATCGAGTTACTCACATTATTGTCAATAAGAATTACAATCGAGAAAACATGAAAAGTGATCTTTCACTATTAAGGGTCAAGACATATATTCAATTTAGCAGATGGGTAAGACCAATCTGCTTACCTAGCCCTACAACAGCAGGCCCTGATTGGTTTTGGGGACCTCCTCCTCAAACCGTGTGTACTGCAGTGGGCTGGGGAGCAACTATGGAACACGGACCAGATCGTAAGATTCTTTCTATATGTACGATATATAGATACTACATAAAACGTGGTTATTTAACAAATCGATTTGATCGTTTTATATAACAAAAAAACTATTTCTATTACAGCTGATCATTTGCGTGAAGTAGATGTACCAATATGGGAACATTGTGTTCATCGAGACGATCTAGCTGGAAAGGAAATTTGTGCGGGTTTTGTGGAAGGCGGTCGGGATACATGTCAGGTATACTGTAGTAGTAAATCGTCAAAATGTATTTTTGTATAAAACATATGCAAGAAATACTATTATTATTAAAGTCATTATTTTAGGGTGATAGCGGGGGACCACTGTTGTGCCGAAATCCTGAGAATTCACAACAATGGTACATAGCAGGTATAGTAAGCCACGGCGACGGCTGTGCTCGAAAAAATGAGCCAGGTGTATATACTCGTGTCAGTATCTTCGTAAAATGGATTGATTACCATATGAGTAGGTATTTTTTAAAATATAATTATTTAAAAATATAAAATAATATGTACTCTTATGACTATGAATATTAAAATTGGTTTCAGCTTCATCATCCTTACCGGTTATTCAACCTAAACATGAATGTCCAGGATTCAGATGTAAATCTGGAATCACTAAATGCCTGCCAAAAAAAAGAATGTGTGACAAAATTGTTGATTGTCTCGACGGCGAAGATGAAATTAATTGTGATTATTTACGTTCACGAACTATGACAGATACATTTTCAAGATCTACAAATTTTGTTCCTGAAACAAATAGTCTATTTAAAGAGGTTAACAACTTTATTACATCTGACACTACCGTAATTGATAAAAGTATAAATTCAACAGCACATGTCCTATCTGAGAAATCGCATACATTAGTGACGACCGAAAAATACCCAACGGAGGAAAGCAAAAGTAGCAGACAAAATAGAGACATGACAGAAGACAACGAGTACAATCATAGTAAAAATTCAACAGTAAGTCTATTGGACGTGACTAGTTCTACGCTAGAAGATGATTTTAAGCATGCATCTACTATTGAAATATCAATTGGCAGTGATTCAGACGAAGATACTACAGATTCTTTAGAAACTACTACTATTAATACTGTTCAAATGAGTACCAGTCGAGAATTAGATACTTTAATGACAAATACATCAAATTCGAATATATTCTTAGCGACGATGTCGTCTCCATTCGAAGAAATAAAAGGAGAGCAAAATAGTGTAGATACTAGTCTTGAAGAGCTTAGTGCCACGGAATTTATACCATACTCAACAAGTACTACAGATATTACTTCTATTCCAACTACAATTACTAATAATTTACTAGTTGAGACAAATGACCAGAACAGTGATAACTGGACATCTGAAAAAGTACAATTTTCCGAAAAAAAAGTTATTGAAAATGCAAGTACGAGCCCCGATAATGAATTTCACTCTACAACTAAGTCAGAACAGCTTATTATTGAACTCTTACCTTCTGACGATAGTGACAACAATTTATTAGATAAAATAAAAATCTTAGAAAATACAACGGAGCAACCTAGTACAGTACATAAATTAGAATTAAACATCTTACCAACGTCTAACGCCTCCCATGAATTTATTGACACAGTAAAAGAAATCGCTATGTCCGATGTACAACCCGTAAATGTTAGAAAAAAACATAAGATTCCAGACGTATTTAATTGTCAGAGGTAAAAATAGTTTATGATATACATGGAAAGTACTAAATTATCAAAACATAAAGCATTTTAATGTAAGATTTTGTGTTTACTATTTTGCAGGATTTCACAAACTGTGCCTTACGTCGATCGATGCAATAAAATGGCTGATTGTGAAGATGGTAGTGACGAATTTGGTTGCACTTGCATAGATTACTTGACTACTTTTGATGATTCGCTAATATGTGATGGGAACTTAGATTGCTCGGAAGGAGAAGATGAGAGCAATTGCTGTGCGTATGATCAATTAAATTTATTATTAAAAAAATTATATTTGTTGTTATATACATATGTGGGTTTCTTATAGTTGAATGTGAAGAGGGCCAGTTACTGTGCAAGCAAAGTCAAATGTGTTTACCTTCAAAATATGTTTGTGACGGCAAATTGCAATGTCCTCAAGGCGAGGACGAAATGGACTGCTGTAAGTTTTACGGTTTATTACATTTCAATTTCACAGTGACTTTTTTACAATATATGTATATTACACATGTACGTAATGTTTTAGACGCTCTCACCAATGGTGTAGAAATAGAATATGACTTTGATGGTAAACCAAAGGTTCACCTTGAAGGTTATGTCACAAGGAAATACAACAATGATTGGCATATTGTTTGCGAGGATAATTTAACTATTCTTCAACAAGAACAAGCTGCTACACATATATGCCGATACTTAGGGTTCAGGTATCTTTAACTTACCTTTATATTTCTTTCTTAACAGGACGTGTAGCTCACTGGTACACAAAATATTTTAGGCATTGATTGTCTCAAAATCATTACAACTAAAACGTCAAATAATACGAAGTAACGGATAAAAATATCTATTTTTTGTGATCATCCCTCCCCGTTGGCCTAGTGGTTGCAATCGCGATTGCTGATAGGAAGGTCCAGGATTCGACTCCCGGGGCCGGGCACTATTGGATGTTATAACTTAGATTTTATAGTTAAATAGAATAGAATAATTTATTAATAGCTTGGAGTCTAAATTTGTGCCCGGTGTATGGCAATAGGTTCACCATCTTTTTCATGATGTGGAACGCAGGAGTGCACTACACACCTCTTCTTACATCTTCGGGGATTACAGGCGTGATATTATGTAATTTCTTACAATCATATTAGATCATACAATAAGAGATGTTTGTATAATGAGCATATGTGTAATGTTATTATTACTTTTTATTGATTACAGTTCAGCAAACAAATACCTCGTTAAGTACGTGAACATTAAAGAAGATAAAATATTAGAAGCTTCGACTGATAGGAAAAAAAGGAAAAGGAGTTTTGAAAACAGAGCGCCGGTAAAATTTACTTACAGGGAAGTAAATAATAACGAAACAGCTAAGCACATAGTGATAAAGGAACCCGAAATTCTCAAAGAGCAATGTGTTCCTAATGTAACCAAAATTTGCATGTCTTTGTTTGTATTCTGTGATTATACGTTATTTACTGATTTTGGCCAAGATAACATCCTTAGTCGTCAAACTGCTCCTGACTCAGTTCATATGTGGCCCTGGATCGCTAAAATATTTGTAGATGGAGATTATAAATGCACGGGTGTATTATTAGATGTTTCGTGGGTTCTAATTAGCGTTTCCTGTCTCAGAGATTCATTGTAAGTTAATAATTCAAAAGTTATTGAAATAACAGTTTACAATTATTTATTATGAAGTATTAATTACGAAGCTATGTGGTTATTTCAGATTCTTTAAGCACCACGTATTAGCTGTACTAGGATCCCATAAGACGCTAGATTCCACTAGTGGTCCTTTTGAACAGATATTTCAAGTAGACTTTAAAAGAGATTTATATCGAAATCAAGTGACTCTTTTGCATCTCATGGGAGACATAACGTATTCTACCATGGTCAAACCGATGATTACCACTTCTTAGTAAGTTTTTTTTTTCATACATTTTGTTATGGTTTTTTTTACACAAATAACCAAATACATTTTTTTTATGTTCATTCGTTCACAGCAATTATCATGAAGACGAAAACACTACATGCGTGGCAATTGGTGAAAATGATAACAATCAATCAGTAGCGATATTTCTGAAAGAAACCAATGAGAAGTGCATTTCAGGACACCGATGTTTCGTCCGTCTATTAAACTCAAAAATTTGCAATGTAAGATATACATATTAGTATGAAAACAAGGTGAAATGTTAAATCGTCAGAGGAAAAAAATACTGTTGTTTCTGCTTACAGAAAGGAAGAGTCAGTGAACGCAAGTGGAGTGGTATTATAAGCTGTCATTCGAAATTTGGATGGTACCCTGCAGCTTCTTTTACCGATGACAGAGGCGAATGTGGTATCGGCGCACGAATAACAAGTACTGATATAGGGAATATAAAATTCGAATTGAAACAAAATAGAGGTACGATCCACAATTTATCTTTAGATTTAACGTTGTCTGAGATACAACCCTCGGCGATAAATGTAGTCGAAATAACATGAGTTGGTCATGTTTTTTACAACCGTCAAAAAATTATATTTGCATTTCTTAAATCGAAATTTAAGAAATGCGAAGGACCAATCTGTGTTACAGTAGTAATATGTTAGTTACCGGTGTAAAAACTACATTGCTCAATAGGAAGAGTGTAATTGCTATTTGCTATAATTATTTCAGGGAAGATGTAGTACAAAAGTTGCATTATTCTTATCATTTATTTGTTTTTGTTTATTATAGATCCAATTTCGGCTAAATCCGAAAATGACTTATTAAATAATTGCGGAGGTGTAAGATGTAGCCGTGGAAAATGTATACAAATGCGCCAGCTGTGTGACGGTATAAGGGAATGTGAGGACGGCTCCGACGAAACTGAACAAGCTTGTTTTAAAAAGGAACAAGTTTGCGCTGCAGATCCATACGACGATGGTTGTGGTGAGCTATTTTCCTCATCCGCAAAACACAGCTGTCATATAAATAAATTATCGTACACAAATATGCAATAGAATTTCAACTTTTACCTATATAATATATGATATTTTAGAGCTTCGCTTTCATAAGCAATGATTACCATGAGTTAATTTTATAACGACTTCATTACTAATATCTTAATAATGTTGTAGCTCTTGTGTTAATACACGTATTTAGTTTATACATTCTTATAAAAACACCTGTTTTATATATATAAAATAATAGGCCGCTTACACAATTCCACTGGAGCTGGAATGAAAATACTGCGTATAAGATGACCGTTAGTTAATTACAGAGCTGACTCTCTCACTGATGCCTTCCATGTAGGAGTGCCAATCTGTACTGTAATATTACTGCATTATGGACACCAGTAAGCGAGTGCAAGGGGTTGCACTTCAAATAACATGTTACAAAATATAACACTCTATTGATATAAGCAGTGGTAGCCTAGTGGTTTGAAATTCGACCTCTCACTCCGCGAGGCCGGGTTCAAATCCTAGCGCACACTTCTTTATAAATGTGCGTTTTAAGTTTAAATATCACTTGCTATAACGGTGAAGGAAAACATCTTGAGGAAACCTGCACTCCTTAGAGTTTAAAAAAAAATATTCTCTAAGGAGTGTGAAGTCCGCCAACCCGCACTTGGCCAGCGTGGCAGACTATGGCGTTAACCCTCTCATTGTGAGAGGAGACCCATGTTCCAACAGTGGAACGACAAAAGGGTCGGGAGAGAGAGAGATTGATATAAAGGACAATCAATGAGTGATCAATATTTTTTTTTAGAATGCCCCGTGGGTCAGATGAAGTGTCGCAACGGACGGTGCATATCGAAGGAGATGTTTAGAAACGGTCGCGATGACTGTGGTGATGGTACTGACGAACCTCGTCAGACTTTTTGCTCGGACTACCTTAGCAGGGTTAAGCCGTCTAGACTATGTGACGGAATTTTGCATTGCCACGACAGGAGCGACGAGGATCCTTCATTTTGCAAATGTTTCGCCAAACGAGTTTATAAGTATGTCATATATGTATTATCGTTAATAACAGAAGAAAGCGGCGACTAGCACTACAGATTTTGCTTCTTATTTCAACGATCTGGTCTTTAACTTGACGTAATAATATGACCTTATTGAAGTTGTAAATTTTAACAGCACCAATTAATGTCCATTGTCAAAATAGATTGCCACTTCTTAGAACTTTGAACAAAAACGCCAGGAGGGAGCCTTACAGTTATACACATTTTCTCTACTGCTGATTGTACTTTAGATATGTATATAATTGGAATTTCAAAACAAAATGTAACATCACACCTAAAATCCCCGAAGAGGTTGGTAGAGGAATGTAGAACACTCCCACGTTTCACCAGTTACATTTACGTCCCGCTATGG